>CM031868.1:14076857-14269995 GCA_018697195.1 Certhia americana | reverse complement strand
AGCCGGTCCCTACTGTGGGGAGCCGGTCCCTGCCGAGTTGCGGGGAGCAGGTCCCTGCCGAGTTGCGGGGAGCAGGTCCCTATTGTGGGGAGCCGGTCCCTATTGTGGGGAGCCGGTCCCTATTATGGGGAGCCGGTCCCTGCCGAGTTGGGGGGGCCGGTCCTTGCCGGGGCGGTGCCTGCGGGGCCGAGGGGCGGGTGAGAGGCGGGAGCTTGTCCGAGGGGCGGCCGCCGGGGGGGCGGGACGGGCCCGGACGGGGCGGCCGCTGCTGCCGCACTCGGGCTGGGCTGTGCCGTGCCGGGCTCCGCGCCGGGAGCGCTGCCATGTTCGGCCGCGGCTCCCGCAAGCGGCTCTCCAGCCGCTCGGTGAGTGCCGGGGGGTCTCTCGCCCTTCGCCCTGCTCCAACCTGTGGCTCTGTCCCGCCGCCCAGAGGGTCCCCTCCGCCTCCCTGTGCCCCTTGCTTGGCGTGCGTCCCCGCTCCAGCCCTGCCCCTGCCCTCTCCCAGCCGTGCGGGTGCCTTTCCCCCGGGCGTGCCCCTTTCCTTATCCCCCGGGTGCGTGTTCCCGTCCCCCTCGTCCCACCGCCGGCGCTGACTCTGCTGTTCCTTGCAGCTGACGGCGTCGGGGGAGCCGGAGCGGGGCCAGCCCTGCAACACCTGCGGGGACCAGTGCCCCGGCTTCGCCCTGCACGAGTGGAGGTAAGGCCCGGAGAGACCCCCGCTTATCCCCCTGCCCACCGCCCCCGTTCCCCCCACGCTGGGTCCCATCGTGGCTCTCCCTTCGCGGGGTTTTGGCGGCGCCCTCCCAGTTCCGTGCGCATCCGGGCTGCGGGTGTGGCTATTGTGGGAGTGCTTGTGTTAGTCCGAACCGCGTTGCCCACCCACGGTGGGGGGTTCTGGGGACACGAAGGGGCCAGCCCCACACAGGTGTGCCCGTGGCCGCCGCCGCAGCGAGGCGCAGCAGGATCCAGATGCGGGACTGGGGTAACTGGTTTGGTTAATTACCAGCTCGCAGCTTCCCCACTGCGGTCAGCAGCTCGTCCTGCTGCTCCGGGTCCTGCCGGGGGCTGAAGCCGCCCTCACCTCTCAGGGACAACCTGGGTGGGGTGGGGTGGGAAGGGAAAAATGGGGCTGAAGGGGTTCTGGCGGTCTGCACCAAACCGCTGCGTGAAACTCCTGCCTCCCCTGTGACTGGATTTATCCCTGTCAGTGATGCCAAGCAAAGATTTAGCTGTTGAAATGAATGAGGGTGTGTAGGAATGAACAAGTATTTTTGGCTATTTGTGTTGTGTCTCTTTACAAACCTGACAGTGCCGGTGCCTGCTAAGCAAGCCCTGGCCTTCTCCTGGGTCAGCCCCTTCTCCCCTCCCCGGGTTCTGCTACCTCGAAATGAGTTCCTGCTGATGGGCGATCTGGGACATGGTGATATTAAATCTAGGCTGTGGGCTCTGGGAGCTCTACACAGTCTTAGTAGGCCAGGGAACCCTTGGCGACCTTTTAACCTTATTTTTCAGGGTATACCCTTTTCTCCAGCATCTGCTGTGCTTGGCGTTCCTCCCAGCCTCTGCCCTACTTCTCAGAGCTGTGTCTCACCAGATTAAAGCTTGGATTCAGAGCAAGGAGGGGGATTGATATATTCCTGTTGAGTCGTATCTTGATGTTTAGCCTAGCAAATCATCGCTCCCTTTGGCATTTGCCCCAGGGTGTGGTGGGACGGGTTCCATAAGCTGAGGTCTGCCCTGAGGGATGCACAGCAGCAGGCGGGGCTCGCCCTGGTCCTCGGGCTGTCCCGGATTTCCTCGTGTCACTGCAGAGCCGCTTTGTATTACTTAAAAGCATCACGGAGAACTTTCGAATGCAGGGTAAGAAGAAAAGCCGTGGTCGCCAACAGTTTTTCTCCCCCGCTCCAAGGACTTGTGAGGTGCTGTGCTTCACGTTTTGTTATGTCAGAGGGTACAACTGTACAGTAGCTTTTGAAGAATTAAGTGAATTTTGATGGCATCTCACCAGAGGCCAAGTGGCCCTGCAGAAGGGGCACACAGCTACCTGGGGGTTGTCAGATGAGAGGGATGTTGCAGCTCTTTTCAGACTGTGCCCTCTGCATTGGCACACTGTGCCTCTAGGCCAGATCCTGCCAAACCCCATGTGCAGGAGCCTCCAGCCTGCCAGGACTACCCATAGCCATCTCCTTTGCTGAGGAACCCCAGACATGGGAGAATATTTTTGCTAAAACAGTGTGGATTTTTCCAGCAGCTTTCTGTCAGGATAGAAGTGGTTATGTCCCCCGGGGCAGGAGAAGGATGGGGACCCTTTGGCTATGGGTGGGGTCAGCCCCCAGAGGCACTGCAGCCTGTGTGCTCTGGTTTTGCATCCCACTGAGCAGGTTAGACCTTGCACCAAGTTTCCTTTCGCCAGGACTCGATGAGCTGAGAGCCCTCCTGCAGACTTTCCCATTTAATTGCCTTGATGTAAGAATAATTACGCAATTAAACCAAATAAAGGTAGTCTATTTGCCAGAACACAAAAGAGAGGAAATGCTTTCATTTTTTACTAGCCAGTGATCTATTAATGCCAGGAATAGGTAAGCAGGCAAATTATTCACAGTAGTTTGTAGGTTGGAAACATGCTGAGGAGCCTGTGCCCTCTGTGCAGGAGATGTTGCAGTCACTGTTCAGTGAGGCTGCTCACCTGAATGTGCAGAATGAGATTGAAAGAAAACAAGGGTTTGCAAGGAGATCCTCAGATTAGGGGTATAAATCCAGATTAATTGACCAGCAGAGATTTGTAAGGCTTTTCATAATCCTTTGACAGCAGAGTTTTGCTGATAAATGTAAATGGGGCTTTTTTCCTTTAAAGATGCAGAGTGGTGATAACACTTTAGGGAGACAGAATTTATAAATTTGCAGACACTGAAGCCATTGCTGAGACAGGCATTGTCTGCACCTAATTATGCTGGACTGTGTATTTTCTAGTTACCTGTGATTTTAGGTGTGATCTGTGCAGGTACTCCCTCAGGCAGGCAGATTGCTTTGTTAGATGATGTATGTTGCCTTAAAAGCCACTTTTCTCAGAGAAATTTTCTCTGAGGATTCCTTGAATTTATCATTCCTGGAAGCACAGGCATGCTTCCCAAGACCAGGAAACCTCTTGAAAATAAATTATATTCTGCAGAACTGTTTTCAGAATAAGCCTGGTCTCTGTACTTCAGGTGATATGCAAAAAGAAGATGAAAGGGGATTGTTAAATAATTAAATAACGTCCCTGGCATCTGAAGTTTGTTTTTGAATCTTTGTAATTTTGCTCTGAAATTATAATCCCACATTCAAGGTAGTGGGTGAAAGATCCTGTAGCAGTGTCAGTATATTTCATGCTATCCTGGTGGAAGCAAGGAATAGAAAACACCTCAGTTAAACTAGAGCCTACATCTCATTCCCTCAAAGCTCTCTTCTGCACACCACAGATCTCTGCCTCTTGTTGTAAGGCAGAAATTCAATTTTTAGTTTTAAATCATTTAGCCCCAGAGAGGAAGAAGTAGGTGGTTTGTCTGAGAAGGCTGAAGATTGAATTCCACCTTCCTTGGGCACGAAGTCCGTGAGGACACAGCTATCAAACTATAACCAGTAAAACTCTGAATTTCTCATGGCCTGAGCAGCAAAACAACTCTTTCCTCTCATCTCATTGCTTTCTGCTGTGGTGGGTTGTCAGCAAAGTGCAAAAGGACTGAGTTCATCTGTGTGGGCTCCAGTCTGGAAGATGGAAATGGCGTGTACAAAACCAAATCCTCATTAATAAAGGTGGCTTTGTGTGGAAAAAAGGAAATCAAATTCAATAAAAATTGAACTCCTCAGGAGCTTGGTTGCTGTTTTCTAATCAGATCTGCATTACATTAAACTGTGTGCCATTCAGCTTGTTAACAAGCTTTGGCATTAAATAAGCTGTCACTGGAGTTTGGTGAATGAATAGCCATTAGGAGTGTCTTTTGCATAATGTCTTGCAGAGAAAAGCCTTCGAGGGAGGTGGTCCAGGAGCAGGGAAGGGAATTTATAACCTAGTCCCGGTGCAATTAGTGTGAATGTGCAAACCTTAAAGGTGACAAATGGTTGGCTTTTGCTGCTGTTAAGCTTACTGTGAAGAACTAATTTCAGATTTACTCTAGGTGAAGTAAAATTACAGCCTTAGTGCCGAAGTTAAAATAGAATATCCTTCGTGTTGGAGACTGGCTTGTCTTCAGCGTGAAGTCATGGCTTGTTTGCTCCTGGAGAAAGCCTTGCAAAATACTCTTGCAGTTCAACAGACCTTGCTGTTCCTTGCTCTCTGCCTTCTCCAAACCCACCAGCTAAAAACGTAGATGCAGGACACCCAGGTCTGAGGATGGATTTGAGCTTTGGTGTGAGGAAGGGGAGATGTACCACCTGGTTTGCAAAGCTGCAGAGGCAGTGGCATACGGCTGGTTTCTGAGGGAAGGAATTTGGATGCTGAGACAGAGAAGACAATTTTAAAAATAGAGTCTGAAAATCTTTGGAGAAGTCTTTGTTGCCATAGTTATTCTTCTGGTTTGCAGAAGCATTTGAGAAGCAGTAATAAACATGACATAAAGACAAAGACTGGTTTGCCAGGGTTTTAGTTTCAGTGTGAGATTATGTCCTACATCTTTTCTTGGAGCATCTTTTTCCTTGCATACGTCATGCAGCCTTTTGTCCCTTGGAATCACATTTTGCCAGGGAAGAGCTCTGCTTCTCTTCACACATTGCTGTCACACGTCGTGCTCTTAATATCAGTGGTGTGTGTTTGTACAGCACCCAGTGCCTGGCCCTTGCCTTCCAGGACAAATTTATATGACCTGATGTAGTATTCAGTTATATTCTATATTAACAAATTTTGCTGCTTACAGTTGTTTCGAGCATTTATTTATTTATTTCCATAACTCAGCATCTTGATATAATCTACTGCAGTCAGTCCCACTGAAGTCTGATCTCATCTGTTAGATGAAGGAGCATCTGCAAAGACAAACTTTTCTTTTTCTCAGGAGAGACCTGCCTGGAGATCCCAGGTGATCAGCCCAAAGGGTTTTGACTGACCACTGGATCACCAAAAACCTATGGACAAGGAAAAAGACTCGTGTCATGAGACAGTGACCCAAAATGAGGTGGTGTACCAGAAGCCCTGTGATGTTTGATGTTGTTAGGTGATGGTACACAAGTCATTTTGCAACTCCCTTCTCTGCCTTGTTGACTGTGGGCAGGGAGCTGCTTGTGGCAGTGGATGTTTGTTTTGTGGATGTGTTTGTTCAGTGCCCAGTGCTCTGGAGATTGCTGTACACGAGCAATGAGAAATTCTGTGTGTTTGCAGCTTTGTCTGCATTCCCATGGCTCTGATCCTGCCCGTGGAGGTACACCCCAGCAGGCTCCTGTACACATCCCTGGGTGCTTTTGGGTCTCCAGTTTGATGCCTAGTTCCTCATCCAGAGAGCAGAAACAATAATATTTGTAACGCAGCACATGAATGAATAACACCAAATTCCGAAGCACTTCTTTCTACTTCCAAAAAAAAAAAAAAAAAAAGTACAGATTATTGCTTCCATATGTTTTCAGCATTTTTCATAGGTTATGTCTCTTGCACACACACACACTCCCAGCTTTTCCCTGGCATGAATAACAGGCTTTGTGCCTCTCTTCTTTAGGATTCAGATATTCTGCACTTCTTTGCATGTTTATTTGAAAGGATTTGGAGATGTGAGAATAGCAATACCTTATCTTGAATAGGCTGATGTCCCTCTCACTGCTATGGTGAATTATGCTGGCCTGGAAAGTTTTAGAAAATTCATCATTTTGCAGTTGGGAACCTGCTGAAGTGAGTAAAATTCAGCCAGTGCAGGTCTAGCCCAGTGCAGATCCATCACAGTGCTCTGGAGGTGAGTCCCTAAGGGACTGCAGAGGGCTAAGGGTGCTGCTGTCCCTAGGGGAACTGTATCTGTCTCTAGGGGTGGGCAAGAGTCACCTGCTTCCCAGAGATACTGTCACCCTGGCAGAGGGGATGCAAGAAAACATCCAAGGTTGGTTTTGTTTGCTGATTTAAAAGCCTTTCACAAAGCAGTTGGTATCACTGGCTTGTTTTTAATTTCTTTCTGCGTGCCTATTTGCTCACAGGTTCAGCAAGGAGAAGCCATTCCTGGCCAGGTTCTTCAGGGACAGTCAGTGCCCCTCAGCCCCTGTGCCCAGGGTGGTTTGGTGTGGGTGGCTGCTGTGTGCTCAGGGGGGATGCTGCAGTGTGCACTTGGCTTGGCATCAATGACTTCAGCTGGCCTGTTTTCTTACACCTGCGACATTAAACACTTGTGTAAGTGTTTGGAAAATCAGGTCTACTTTCTTTGGGAGCTTTTCACCCCTGTGCCAGTAGGGAGAGCAGGGGTAATGAATGATGGCTCGTGCTGCTCCCACTGCTCCAAGAGCAGCTCTACCAAGGAGCATTTGGGCCATTGGGATGGGGGTTTGGATAGATTGTGGTGTAGGTATCGGCTTTGTCTGGCCCTGGGACAACTTTTTCCTAAATGTTGAGTGCACAGTTGCATTTAAGGAACTCCCAACCATTTTTTCTGACTTGTGGGTTCCATTTCTTTGTGCCCTGCTGCTGAAACAGCACTTGAAACAGCACTTAAAACAGCCAAGACTGATAAGGTATCCTGTTTGTGTTGGCTGGGAGACACAGTATCCACATTACCAGAGCATTACAGTGTCAGAGGCAGTGTTGTCCCTGGCAAAAAGCCTAAAAAAAATTCTTTAATTTTTTGTATGCGATGTACAAAAGAGCAGGTGAGGTATGTACTTGTTTCCGGGCAAGCCCAGGGAGCCTGTTTGAAGTCCTTTACAAGCCACTCAGGATTGTATTGCAAGAACTCAAAGGAGTTTGGACACTTGTTGATTGAATTTCAGCTGAGCACAGAGCCCTGCTCTGCAGCTGCTCTAACTGGAGCTGCTCTGCCCAGCTCCATTGCCACTGAGCTGCCAGCAAAAGCCAGAAAAGCAGAATTTCTCCTAGGGAACGGGCAGTGTGGGTAGATTTTCTGTCTGTTTTGAAGTGGCCTTGTGCAATTCTATTTTTATGAGTGGTGTGAAAAAAACATTTATAAGCTGTTGCAGGATTTGGGCTGATTTTGTGAGGTTTATTCTGTTTCTGGTGTGATTGTGAATTACCTTGGTGCACAGCAGACGCACTGAATTCTGAGTTTGTGTGACATTTTACTTCAAAACAAATAATTTTAAAATTCGGGGGGGGTGAGGTTTTTTGAATGACTACAACTGCTTCTTGGTATGCAAAGAGTAGAATGTTACCTGCCTGGTATGCCCGAGTGGGCTTTGCCATCCCGAAGGCAGAATTTGGCTGGTGAATACCTTCCTGGTGCCTCGGCCATGGGGCTGCGCTGCTGGACACCGGTAAAGCAAATTCCCTCACGGAGCATTTCGAGATGGATTTGCCCGGGAGAGACCTGCAAAACTTGGATGCAGGATGGATTGCTTGCACTGGGATCCCCTAGATACAGACAGCTGTTGGTGCTGGAGGCTGTGGTCGTGGATTGGGAGTTGTGTAGGCTGTGATTTAGTGGAGCATGGTGAACTGATTTAAAACAGCTCAGTGCTGCTGGATGTGCTGGATATCCTGAGCTCCCTGTGCATCCACCCGAGCCCAGGGAAATGGGGTAATTCGCTTGTTGAAGCCTCTGCTGAGCTGATGAGAGGGAGGAGGTGGGAGATGAAGAGTTGCCCTGGTCCTGTGACATGCAAAGCTGAGCTGTCATCTCTGCCGTCGGCATCCTTATCCCCTTGCTGAGTTTTCCTGACCGGCCGCACAAGGAGCGCGCAGATCCCGCTGGAGCCCGGCGGTGCTGTGCGGCGTGTGTCGGGCAGGCAGGAAAACTCCTACTGCTTTGTTGGAGGGTGTGCAACAGGCCTTTGTCACCAGCGTACTGGCGTGAAAGAAAAAGCTGCCAGCGGTGGGATAAAGGCTGGAACCCGGGATCCCCGCTGGAGGGGCCGGGCGCAGCTATTCGGCTGAGCGCTGCCCTCCTCTTTGTTGCTGTCGACCGTAGAGAGTCTGTTCAGTGTTTTCAAGAGTTTTTCTTTGGTTTTTTCTTTTTCTGTTTGCCTTTAAAAAGTCAATCTGCAGTCTTTTAGACTTTCTCAAAGACGTTCTCCCCTCCTCACCCCCTCCTCCCCCCAGTAATCCATCCTTATTACACCAGTGAGTCACTCTTCAAATAATGCATTGCGTTTTCATTGTCTGGCTCGTAAGTCTATCACCGAGTTTAAGGATGGCTGATAGTATCAGCTGAGACCTTTGGCAGCTGGCTTTGCAATTTGTGGTGCTCATTTGGGTATTTGCTTTTTTCTCCAATGAATAATCTCCCAGCCGTGGAAAGCAGGACTCTTCCTGTGCTTGTAGCATCTCTGCGGTCACTATCTAATGTTGGAGGAATTTGTAACATTAGCAGAATTGTCTGATGTGAGGAAAACTAATTTCAGGGTAAAGCTCATGAGCATGGCTGTAAAGAACATTTTTCTCATGCTTGCAGACCCCAGACACGCACCAGTGCAGCCCCAAAGGCCAGAACCTTTCTCAGTTCCCCGGTGCTTGGGCCGAGAGGTGTACAGAAAACTCAGGGTGCTCCTCTCTGTTGCTGGAGAAGCTGTTTCTTCCCACATGTGGCTTTACTCTTCACAGGACCCTGATACCAGAGCTTATCACTTGGAAAGCTCAGTGTGACAATTATGATTCTCACTGCAGAGGGAGACACTTTGTGCTCAGCCATTGCAGTGAATATTTCATCCCCTATCCATTGCCCTTGTGTGGATGCTGCTGCTGCAGTGATAAAAAACATAATGGCTGCTCTTGCTGATAAGGAGAGTGTATAAGTATAATTACTGAAATCCCTATGCAGAACTCTGTGGATGGATGGAGAGTCCCTCTCCCTGTGAGGGGTTTCTGTTGCTCTGGAGCCTGCAGCTCCTGGCAGCTGAAGTGGGAGCTGCTCGGACACAGCTGTGAGCAATTAGTAAAGGATGTCTTTTCCCCTCCCTCCACTTTCTTTCCTCCTTTTCTCTTTAAAACCAAGTCACAGGCTCCATGGATTCCAGAGGAAAGCTCAAGCAGTTTGGGTTTGAGGTGCACCTGGACCAGTTCAAAGGTGGCCACTGCTCAGTGCGTTTGCATTCTAGCAGCAGGGTGAAGGTCTAAGGATCCTACCCAACCTTGCAGGAAGCATACTGCAGCCACGGAGCCAGAGATTATTTAGATCAAGCCAACAAAAAAAAAAAAATTTCCATGGCAGCAGTAACCATAGGAAACCTCCTCAGCATTTCTTGGGTGGTTCCTGTTTCCCTGCCTTCGTCTGTTTGCTTTGCAAGCAGAGCAGTGGTTGCAAGTGCCCCTGGTGTCACCAGGAGTGGCCCATGAGCCCTGCTGTCCCCAGGGGCTTGGCAGCCACACTAGGGGTTGTGTCACTGCTCCTTGTTTTCTCTTTTGCTCTAGTTGGTAAAAAGATGCTTTGAGAGGCTTCTTTAGATGCCATAAAGTCTCAAAGACACCTCTTTACCTGGTGTCAGCTCACAAATGTGTGTTTGATCCTTAAATACCCAAGGCATAAAAGCGAATTGTCTCCCAGGGTCCAATTCTTCTTCTTTTCTATAGCGTCTTAGAAAGATGCTTTTATATTCCCTCTGGCTCAGCTAGTGATGCTTGGCCTTCAACCAAGACAGAGAATCTAGGACAAGAATCCCTGAGAAGAGCAAGATGAGAAGTTATAAAAAACCACAGCGTTTGTTGGTGGAAAGAAAAGATTTAGTTTAAAAAAATAATTTGGAATATTTTCGATCAGCTTCATGTGGACACATTTACAGGAGGCTGTAAGAAGAGGCTCGTTTCCCTGGGTAGTGCCTCCTCTAGGAAATCCAAGCTGTGAAGTGAATACAAATGCTGGAAATTGAGAAGTTTTGCAGTGAGTCACTGGAAGGGATGAGAAACCAGTTGTGCTGGTGTGACTGTGCTGATGACAACCAGCTCTCTGACCCCATGGGGACCCCCTGGGGGCTTGGGCATCTCAAACCAGCACCCAAGGGTGTTTGGACCCCCCTGTCTGCCTCCCACCCTCCAGGGGCAGTGTGGAGGTGTCCTCACGGAGCTCTGCTGAGCAGATGGGCCCTGCCTGCAGAGCTGAGGTATTGCACAGAGACAGGTTAAAAAAAGATGTCTCCTTCTGTGGGAGCATGACACAGAGAGGGAGAAAATACATCGTGGTGCCGGTAACTGGGATTCTGGTGCTTGTGGAGTAGACAGTGCTGCTCTGACCTCTCCAGGCTGTTGGGTGCTTGTTGTGGCAGGGTTTGCTCTGTGGAGAAAGACCTGGCTGCTCTTTGACCCCTCTGCCTTGGGTGGAGGGGGAGCCCTGTGCAGAGATGCTCCTGGGCTCTGTCCCCCCCATCTTGCCCTGACTCTTAGCAGATGATTTAATCCCTGTTTTTGCAAAACTCCAACTCTATCCAAGTCAGACTTTTGTTTGAAATTACGCATTTGAAGAAGTAGCAGCAGGATGGGGACAAGGCTGATTTCCTTTCTCTTCTCACCTGTCAAACAGTGGGAGCACTCCTCACAGTGCTGTGGCTGGGCCATATTATCTGTTTGGTGCCATAAAGGCCACACGTCTAAAGTGCAGCCCCTTTGAATATCAGATGTGAGAAGAACTGGCATGTGAGAAGACAATAAATTTAATATTCTAAACTCAGGTTTGTGCAGCATAGCTTGGATTTTTAATATCAAGTGCATTATTTATTACAAGGTGTAGCAGTTTGAAATACATATATTTGAATATGCTTTAATATTATCTTTCCTTCCAGTAGCAGGAACAATGCTGCTTTACAATAGAAAAATGATTTTGCATTGCCACGTGACAGTTTCAGCTTGTACCTCTAATAGATGTGTGATTTGCTGAAGTGAGAAGGCTATCTGATAAATGCCTGAATAATAAAACTATATTGTTTGTTCTGATCTCCCTTTGTCATTTTCAAGTATATAAATAAAACATTTTCACATTGGACCCCGTGCAGTTCCAGCCCAGATTTATTTACTTTCTGCTGCTGTAACTTGGAAGAGACACAAATCTTTCAGTCTGACAGGAGAAATCCGGTGGCATCATTATTGCACGTTGTGCTCAAAACGACCAAATGTAATGTTAATCAATATTTTCCAAAGAAAAGTTGCAAGTATTTAAAGAATATTTTTGAACAAAGGAGCGTTTGTTGCAGGTGCAGCAGAGGGCGCTCGGCATCGCTGCTGTGCTACTCGGCTGCTCCAGCTGCCCGAAGGGAAAAAATCCCTGTGCTTAAATTACAGTTTGCAGAAATGAAATACTCTGTGTGTGTGTGTTTTTGCTTGTATAGGGGTGTGAGTGTGTATATAAAAAGACACAGGGTGGCGTATATATAAAAATAATCCCAGCGCATAATGTAAAACTTAAATATTCGTAGTGGTTGCTGAAGTTAGGTGAAGCACATGTTGTGTTGATTAATGCTCTGCCTGCTGTTATGCTGAGCTTCAGAGGGGACTGAAGTGTGCTGAGAGGAGAAAATGAAGAGGCCCTGGCTAGTGAAGGGTTGCACTCTTCATCTTCTTGAAGGCACACGGTCTGGTGACAGCCTAGGACACTGGGAGCTACCTGAGCAGAGGAAAGATTTTGAAAGATGGATAATATTGGGGAGGAGGTTTACAGAATTTAGAGTCTTTCTGTCTATAAAAGCAGCAGATCAGGGGGCTTGGGGGTTCTGTGCTGGAATTTGCAGTGCTGAGGTCTCATTCCCAGCAGCACCAGAGCCAGTGAAGTTGCAAGGCTCTTGTGAAAGTCCCTGAGATTGTTCTTATCCCTACTGTTATCCGTGTAAGGTAATTTAAAATACTGAGGTTTGTGCCTGAAGCAGGAGGCAGCCCTAGGATGCTGTGGAAGGGCTAGATGCTGGCTGGAGCATTGTTATTTGGAAGATGAAGCACCTGTTTGCTAGAGGAGAGACCCCATCCTGGAGGCACAGAGGTGTGTGCTTCATTGTCCAGAGATGATCACAGATCTCATCTTCTGTAATAAGTTTTTTTCCAACAAAAATAGATTTTTTTTCTTTTTTATTCTCTTTAGTTAATTGCTCAGACGCTGCCAAGGTACTGCCAAGGTGTGTTTCTAGTTTAACTCGTAGTGCACCTTGTGTTTTCCTTTTAAGAAGGAATAAAGGACTCCAAAGCCAAGTCCTTGATCAGCTTTTGGCTGCATCGTAGTGCTATTAAAGTATTCTGGGCAGCTGGATTTCGTGCCATGCTTTGGATGACGTGTTTCATGGTAAAACCATACAATGCCATGCTGAATTTTCAGATTTTAGTAATTAATTCAAGACAAATTCAGATTTCCTTCTGTCTCCCCCAGTGAGCTGCTTGCATTGGGCTTAATCTAAATCTCTCAAAGCAGGGCTCCTGCAAGAGGCTGGAAGTGTCAACGCTGTTGTATAAAATATGGGCCTGGTAACAAGAATGAGAGGGCATGTGGTTCAAGATAACCAGTTTATGCTAAATGCACAGCTGGGTGGATTTTGCTACAGAGTATCTGTGGAGTGTAATGATCAGAGAAATATGGAAATGCCGGAGGGGCTTTATAATAATGGGTGCTAATTATGATGAAATGGATTTGGGTGGTAGGGAGTAATCCAAGATTACAATAGTAAGGGTTGTTTTTCAAGTAGCTCCTGCTATTTGGGAGGGCAGCAGAGCTCCTTGTTACATGGCTTAGAACAGCCTCTCAGTGGGATTGTCACAAGCAGCATTCACCCTTGGCTGGTTTTTCACAAGGGCTGGGTACATGACGTACCTCAGTAATTTCAAGGATACAAGCTGGCCCAGGTGCTGCAAAACACCTTCTCACTAGGATACAGGTGGTGTTATATCATTGTGCCTGGATAATTCCTTTTCTGGAGGTGTCACTGGAGCTGGGCTCTGGGATGGGGTGTTTTGTCCCCTTATGGTGATTCCTGGATTGTGTGGTTTGGGGGCTGGGAGAGCAATATGGTGCTGCCACCACCAGTTAGATGCTCCTGCCTCTGCTGGTGGGCTGGGAAGTACTTGGAGAGTGCTGCTGGGAATGAACTATTGCAGCTCTGGGATTGGGACCAAAAGCAAATTGCAACACCACAGCCTGGAGCACAGGACCCTGTTTCTGCCCTGCTGGCTACAGGTTTTTGGGCAGGAACACATGTGTAGACCAGGCACATATCTGCTCATGCTGCTTGACTTTTCCTTTCTTGTGCCTTTCTTGTCTTTTTTCAATGCCACAAAGCACTGGACATAGCACACAGAGTGCCTCAGGTACCTGTATCCTTGAAAAACACTGATTGTGAAATGTTTTGTTGTTGTTAAAGGAGATGTGGCAAGCTGAACTTGTGAGTTGTCCAGCCTTGTGCTGGAGACCAGCAAGCGTTAGGACTCACCTTAGCCAGTGTCAATAGAAATGAAACTATTTAAATACACAGTTAAAATATGTTGTTATGTTAGCATGTGGACCTCCATGCAAGCTTGCTCTTAAACTGGATCAATTAAAGGACCCCCATGGAAGAGATGTAGGAAGCTGGTTAAAAAAAAAAAATCAGGGTCCTAACTGCTCGTTTGCTGCCAAGTGGATTTTGGTCTGAAATGAAAGGCATAAAGTCACCTGGGTTTGGGGGATTTATGTCCACTTTTGGACTCCAAAATCTTGTAGGCAGTGAGAAGAAATGGGTTAAAAAGATGCTGCATGCTTCCATTCAGGGTACGAAATCCAGCTGCCCTGTGTGCTGGCACAGAGTGCCCCAGCCCTGGTAGCAGAGAGGGCTGTTAGCAATGGCTAGCACATCGTTGTGGTTCTTTTCCAGATGATCCAGGAGCTTGAGTAGTTCATAAAAGGGGTGAGTAGCCAAATGGACCAATAAAAGGAGTTTGTGGAAAGGCCCAATATATTTTATGAAGAAAGAAATGGATCCTCTAATGCGAGGGTTGTGTCTTGTAAAATTTTGCAGGGCTGCAAGTGCTGTTAAACACTGGCTTCCTGCTGCAGCCGCTCCTTTGAGCGCACGCAGCCACTGCCGAAACTTTCCTTTTGACCTGAACTCTTCCAAGTTTGGAGTGAAATCCTGACCTTGGGGAAGTCATGTCATGAATTTCCCAGGGACCAGGAAAGTGGTTGTCAGTGTGAGACCTGTGATAACAGTCTTGGTATAAAATTTGTCTGGCCTTTGTGGGATTTTTTTAGGCAAAGTGAAACACAGCTTTACTTCCTTCTAATGCTCTTTGATGGCAACAGCAGCTGGAAGACCAGAATTTGGCCTGACCGTGGTTATTGCTGGGAAATGCCTTTGTGTGATCCAGAAAAAGTGAAGCTGTTTGGATGTGAGTAATGAGTGAGTTTGCAGAGTGGGACACTCCACACACGTGCAGTGCTTCCAACGATGGTGAATGGAAGGAGTGAAATTTCAGCCCAGCACAGAGGGCACACACAAAGGTGATCAATGATTTAAATCCACCTCCCCCAAGATGTTTGAAGCTGGCTGTGGCACAGGGAGCTGGATTTGCCCTGCCAGCTCAGGTGGCACCATCCATAGCTGCAGAGATCTCATCTCGCCATGCCACCCTGAATGTTGTAGGATGGGGAGGCAGCAAATGAGGCACAACATCACTGGATGTGTCATTGAAAAGATAGGCAGAGAGCTGCAGAAAAGCAGAAAACAAGGATCTTGCTGATGAAGACAATGATGCATTGTTTTCTGTGTCTGCAGCTTTGACCTTGATGCTAGCCGAGCTGTGAGATTTTCAACTAAACCTTTTTTAGTATTCTCCTTATGTAGTTTGGATTTATTCCGACGGACTGCAGTGATGTGGTGGTGTTCAAGCCAGGCTTGAGTTTCTTAACTGATAAAAATTTGATATCATTCTTCTCTCTTGGTCCCAAAGAGCAAAGCTGCAGAGCTCAGCTAATCTTACAAGATTCCCTGTCTTTTTGATCTGACATCTTCTGAGAATGGTTTCTGCTGCACTCAGACTTTAAAATAGGACAAATTCCCAATTTCCAACCTGCAAATTCCCAACTTCTAACCTGCAATTAAAATTTGGCTTCAAAATCAACGTCTTTGATCCTAAATGCTGGGCAGAGACAAATTTTGGGTTGTGTCCCTCTGCAAAATGACCACGGAGACGATGCATCCAGGTGTGTGGCCTTTTGCTGAGCCAGGGATGGGGCGACCCCAACAGCAACCTAAGACAAGAGTCCAGATTTTAAGGAAATGGAAATACATTAACTACATTTCCCAGTCACTGGAAGTCTTTACAGTCAAGGGAGGATTACCTTCGGAGATGATTTGGTCATTCCCAGTTCTGGAGAACTGGCTTTGCTGAGATCTCCTCACTGGGAATGCTCAGCTCCCCTTCAGCTTCATGAGAACACAATGGTGTCTGCTCTTGTGGACAGAGATGCTCAAAAAAAGGGGCTGAGGGACTGAATGAAGTTGCCATGCTTTTGGCTACCAGGCCCCTTCTTGTGAGCCTTCTCAAAGGCAAAGGTTGGGTTTTACTGCTGGAGCTTGGCTGCTGCTCTCACTTTCCCCACCTCTTGTGGGGATTGATGGTTGGTTTTGGCAGGAACTGTTTTATTTCGTGCTTGGAAACACAGTGATCTCAGCTGTGTGCAGGTCTGCGTGAGGCTGGGTATTAGAGCTGCTTTGATGTCTGCACTGATATATCTTAAGGCAGCTCAGGATGATTTTGTGCTGTAGCCCTAAGGTGCTTGCACAGAAAAAGGTGCTTTAGAAATGTAAATTCTGTTTGAGGACAGATTTTCCTCTACTGTTCTCTCTCAATTCAGGATGAAGCAGTAAAAATGTAGCATTTAATTAAAGTTTGTAAAGGTTTGGAAATGAATTGCCATAAACATAAAAGATGTAATCAAATGTCTGCCTAATCCCCACCTTAAGGGCACATTACATGCAGAAAGAGTATAATATGTTAGAAACTAGGATTGAAAAGCGATGAGGATTTAGGAGTAGATCTTTTCTACCTGAAGCTTATAAATTATTTTACTTCAGGCTTAGGGATTTAGACATCTACGTACAATAGAAAGCCACGTAGCTGCCCAATTCCCAGTCAGCACAGCTGGCATCATTCTACTGAGTCATTTTAGCTACAAATCCATACAGCACAGCCCTGTGACGTGCGTACAGCACTGTGTCCTGACGGAGTGTGTGACATGGGAATCGTTCATTAGTTCATCACTGAGTAGGGGGGCTGCTTCTCTGAAGTCAATATGTAATTAGATAAAAGCACCTAACAGGTTTTCATTGTTGGAATAGAAGAGAGTGAAGAAGGGGATGTGGTATTGCACAGTGTCAGCTGGGGAGCTGGGCTTCCCTGGCTGCAGAGATGCCTTCTGCCATCTCTAGCTTCAGTTTGGAATTAAAAAAAAAAAAAAAAACAAAAACCAAAAGAAACACAAACAAACAAAAAAAGCAACCATTTTTTTATCCTGAAAAACTCAGCAGGAACCAAATGCTGTTATCTCTCTTGAGATACTGTTTTTTACCTGTGACATACTCTCTTTCTCTCTAGAGAAATAAAATCAGGACATGTTGGGAACTGTCTGGCTCTAATTGCCATTCCCCCCATATCCATGGGAGCCAGGCACCCCAAAGATTTGCTTTTCCCCACGGAACTGCTGGACCCTCAGGCTACCCTTCAGCAGGAGCATGCTGTGGGTTTGTTTTGCAGTTAGTGATATTTGGCATTGTTCAGTTCTGTGTAGAAACCAGTCTGTGTTCTGTGGTCCAGCTGTGATTCCTGTTGTGATTTGTATGGAAATCAGGAATATTTCTCTTGGTGGAGAAAGAGCAGGGAGGTGTCACCAAAACCCCAGCTAGATCCTTGTCTTGTGATGCTTTGCTGGTGGCAGTAGAGCTTTGCATTCTTTGGGACCAAGGCTTGAGGATGTGGGATGGAAAGTGCTGCAGGGAGATGGCTCTCATGGATTATGGTGGAGGTGGTGATGACAATCCTCAGAGGAGTTGAGGTGGTGGCAGAGAATTGCCCTTGATGGTAGCATCAAGGAACCAGCAAAGGATTAACTCATCCTCTAAATGACAGGGAGGAAAAGAGCCTGGGCAAAAGGGAAGGGACCGAAATACTGGTGGCAGAGCTGCAAGCAGCCTGGTTAAAGGTAAAATCAGTCCTATGTCTTATACTGTAGGGCCCCATGGAAACGGGAAGGGCTTTCTTTTACTGTTGAATTGGGCTCTATGCCAGGTGAAAGAAAACATTTTCCCAACACCAAATGGAAAAATGCAAGGCAGACATCTTAAATGAACTGTTAAAGGAATAGAGCCGTGAAAAGAATACGTTTGCTGTGCACAGGGGTTATGGATTTAACAGATTTTTTACTATATGCAGCCTTTGCAGTTTGTAAAAAGTGAAGTCTGCTGCAGAAACTCAAATTGTACTCAAGGCTGAAGGCAAACCTCAGGTTTCATCGCTGTTCCTGGCCTCAGCTTTGCTCAGGAGGAATGGACAGTATCTCTCTGTCCTCCTCAAATCTTGCTGTGGTTTTCCTTTCCCCTTTAGCCCTCTCCTTGCTCTTTCTCCAGATCATTGGCAGTTTTGCTCGTGCTTTAAAATAACCCAGGCTAAAAAGTGCGATCTGCATTTCAGCGATTTTTGATTACACCCACGTCCTATATTTATTGCCGTTTAAATCATCTATGTTAGTTTGAGATGTGTTTCTTTTGAGCAAGGCAAAAAAACCATGACTCTGTTGCTAACTGTTGCTAAGGCAAAGAAGATATTTATTCATCAGGGCACTTCTTCAGTACTGCAAGGATGGTAGCCATGGAGGAGGAGTGGAAGGAAAAGAACGGTTATGTGTTTAAGCCCTTTCTGTTATTGTTGTTGGACTCTTGCCATATCTACTGATGGTCAGCAGATGTCTTTTTTCTCCCCTCCCAGCATTGTGCATCTTGGATTAGAGGTGCAGTTTGGGTTATGGTGCAGGGCAGCTGCTCCCAGGAGCCTGGTGTGAAACCCAGAGGGTCCTTGGAAAGATCTGCAGGGCTTTAGAGAGTCCACGGTCCCACAGGCATTGCGAGGCTCCCATGTTTTGTAGCTCTTTCCCATTCAGTCCCTCCAAAGACACTTTCTACTTCCTGGCTTCAGAATGTCCTTTTAAAAAAATCCCATCAAATCAAAGCCACCAAGAGCCAAAAATGATGCACATGGCTGTGTTCCCTCCCCGAGCTGCTGCTGGGGGATGTGCGGCAGTGCTGTTAGCTGGCTCTTGCCAAGGGAAGAGGTTTTCCTTTCAGCTGTCATAGCAACAAGAAAATATTGTTTTGATGGGGATCAAATTAAAAATTAAATTTGTCTCTTTCCTAGTAAGCAAATTGCTCACTCATGAAAAATATAAATCACTTTGATCAGGGTAGATGTCTTTTTAAGCACCTCTGTGGATTTCCAAAGTGGATTCTGCAAGCGCCTCATGCCACATTAAGTCTCTGCTGGGTTTATGTAGAGTGTCCCATGAATCTGAGCTTTATTTAATGTTAGGCTTGGGTTGAAAAACTTCCGTGGTAAAACTTTCTTGGTGCTTGTAACTGGCCAAAGCATGTGGGGGAGAAGTGGGGAAACAGGGTTGAAAAGTGTCTGGAAGCAAAAGGAGTGACTTGTCAAATTTAGCGTTTTTTTGGTTTCAAGTCAAAAAACAGGCAGGCAAACATTAATTTGGTGGTTTACAAGATGCTCTGGTTCTTGAAATGCAGAGGTGGACACAACCTGAGAGTGGAGAGGAGGAGGTGAGTCAGGTAATTGGGAGTGTCTGTGACAATGGTGGGGGGAGAGCAGTGTGACGGTCTCTCACGTGTGTTCCCACACCCAAAATATTTCCAGTTTGATGACTTTCTAAGCCATGGTGATTTCTGGATATTAGGTGTCCCTGGGTGCCTCTCTGTCCTGTAAGTTATCTGCTTCCTTTGAGCCCACATGGGCTGCTGGCATCCAGAGCATCACTGACCATGGCTTATTCCCCTGTGGGGGAACCAAGCTTAGGTTACTCTGAACCCAGGTAACTTCCTTCAGCAAGGTCACATCATCCAGGTGGGGAAGCTGAGGAGGGAAAGACCTTCCCAGGCTGCCCACAGGTCCTTGCCAGTGCCAGAGCTGTGCTGATGACCACGTTTCTTCTCAAAGCAGTACTTGGAAGCTTGAGCAAGTCATCTCTCTTTCTCTATTGGCTTACAGTACCAGCAGCAGCTGCAAGTTTACTCAGCCTATCTCATTCTGTCATCGGCTTATCTGTAATAAAGATTCCTAATAGATAAGGAAGAAGCTTTGGGGTTGAATGTAAAGCAAAAAAAAAAAAAAGACAAGGCTTTTCTTGGAATGCATATAAACATCACAGGCATTCTTTTACAGAAGTGAACAACCCCCTGTCCAATGTTGTGCAAATAATTGGGTTTATTTTGTTCAGAAGACATCCTGGCAGCTCAGATGCTCTGATGGTTTGTGGATATAAACAGGTTTTTTGACTGCGTGGATGACTCTGACCTGACATCTGCAGTGGAATACAATATATTGAGGGTTGCAGAAGTCCATGGTGCTTTGATTGGAAATGATCTCCCAGACAGAGAGGCAGAGGGAGGCCAAGAACTTCCTACATATTACATGGGGTGTATAAAGTCAAGCTGTCTGTGAGAGGGGCTGTCCCTTTGGCCATGTTCCTTCAGCTGCTCTCAGGACAAGCTCTGGATTGCCAGAATCAGGGGAAGAGAGAGAAACCATCCAGAAAATAACCAGGTTCACATTTTATGCAAGTGACCAGTGGACTTCGGGACATCTGAGCTCTCCAGGTGCCCTGGCCTTGGTGCAAAAGTGGTGACTTTGTGTAATGACTGTGCCACACTCTTGCACACTCAAATACACACACACACACACACAGAGTTACACACTCACACACACACAAACACATAGACACACTCACACACACTCCCCTTATATATTTGAAAAAGCAATACTAAATTACATGTATAAATGGCAACATCTGTTACGGGAGCCTGGTCCAGGCAAATTACTGCTTTAGAAAGTTGGTGCAGATCCTCCTGTGATTCAATTTTATGCTTGCCAGAGTCACATCATACCCACAGCGCTTTTTCCAGCTATGATAGGTGTGTCTTTTTTCTTTTACACCCACATCAAATTCCTAAAATAAGAGGAGTGTAAAAGAGAAAAGTAACTGGAGTTTATTTTCCTCTGGAGTCCAGGGGGCTCTGGAAGTTATTATTAGAGGTGAAGTCATCACAGAGGAGGCTGTAGCCCTTGGGGAGGGGTGTGGGCGATGCTGCTCTTGCAGAAAGAGGGGTGGTGGCTGTGGAGTCTGGGGCTAAGGGGACACAGGCATCAGTGGGAAGGCTGGAGAAATCTCTGTCTGCACCTTGTCCATGTCCATGATTTTGGCTGGATTGGGGACAGTGTTCTGCTGTGTGTCCCTCCTCCAGTGTGTTGGCACTGGCAGCAGAGCAGAGCTGCCCTGGGTGCTCCAAACTCCACCACGTCTGCAGCACCATCCCGTCGCTGGCTTAAAGTGCCCACACCACACCGGTAGCTGGATGGAGCTATTCTTTATTTTTACTTCACGTAAAAGAGAGTTGGATCCTTGTTACCTAGGAAACCAGCAGTCCTAATTATAAGGAGTTTGATTCACTGGATGTAAAAAGCTATATGATTCTTCTTTCTCTTTAAAAAACAGGAATAAAAATGCATTTCATAAAATGATAACCCCATACCTAATGTAAGGTTAATCTTGAATGTTTTCTATGTGAGTGGTGTCCTAGAAATATAGAAAATGACAGTTCTGTTGTGTCTGTAATGGTGAGCCAGGCTGGGATCAGCAATACTGTCCTTTGCTGCCCACTGTTTGTGCTGAACCATGGCTGCCTTGAGGTCAACACTGAAAACAAATCAAAGTCATTGCATTCTCTGTGATTTTCTTGGGGGGAGGGGGTGGTGGTGGTGGTGGTGGTGGTGATATGGTTTGGTTTGGGGGGGAGGGTTATTTGGTTTAGTTTGTTTGGTTTGGGTTTTTTTGTTTTTTGGCTGTTGCAGCATGTGCAGCATGAAGAGAGGAGATAAAGCCAAAGGGCAGAAGTGAAAATATCTCCTGCCGGGAACTCCAGATTGCAGCCAGGCAAAGAACTGAGCACTGCTTGGTGCAGAAAGGATTAAAGTCTGTGCAGGGCTTATGAATAGCCCCATTGAGCAACTGCTGGACTGGAAGCTAAGCAGTGGCTAAAGTGTTTTGCCAGATCTGCTGGAATTTGCATTTTTCAGACAGCAGTGAAGTAATATTATGGTTTACAGCAAAACAGGATGCAAGTCAGTATGTAAATGCTGAATAAAGAATGCTGCGTGTGTGCAGAGTGGCCTTTGCAAGTGGTCTCAGAGTTCGTCCTCCCCAGCCCTCTGTCCTTTGAGGGTAATAGCTGAAAACTGCAAAAATTAGGGAGTGTTTTCTGCCTTGACTTTCTGGATCCCTTTACTTGTAAGTATACAGCAAGGGGACCATCCCATGCTGGTCAGAGCATTTGCTGTATTTGGGTCAGGAAGGTTACCAGGAGGGCAGAGATTTGCACATGGAATTGATTATTTTATTCCATTTTTAGAATGTGCTTAGTGCGGTTTAAGGCTAGAATTCGTCTTGTAACACAGATATTTAAGTCCTGGCCTGGAACTGTATCTAAGAGGAGAGCGTTTAATACTTGCTAAATCCCTATTTCAAATAAACATGTGGGAGAGCAGCTTTCCAGTTTATTGGTGAAGAAACAAAGCTGATATTTTAGAATGTGTCCAATTAAATTCTGCGGAGTGGGCTTTCATGTGAGGATAAATACATTTAGAGCCATGTCCCTTCAAGCATGAGAAGCAGGGATTGATGAAGAGGTGTTTAGCTGTAACTTCATCCATGGTTTTGACAAGCACTTTTTCCAGCCCTGGCTGTGGTTGCTGATGAGTTGGGAGCCTGTCTTCCACCAGGGAATGGCTGGCACCTTCTGGTTTTATGGCATCATGGAAGGAGCAAGACTCATTGTGTTAGACTTATGCTTGGAGTTGATGATATTAAGGATCTTCTCCAACTTAAATGATTCTGTGATTGCCACCTTTGGTTTGGTCTGCATTATATGGATGAGAAACCAATGTGGGAATGGGTTGGTGGGTCACAGCAGCTCAGGGGCTTTTTTGGGGAAGCCTGGGCTGCCCTGTGATCTGTCTTCATGGGCTGAGGCTGCAGCATCCCTCTGGCTGGGTGGCACATTCTGGTCTCTTGTCAGGATGCTCCTCAGTTGGAGTGAGCGACTCTGAACAACCCGGAGAGAGGGAATGCTTTCTCTCCAGACCAGCCCAAGGGTGGTCTGATGTGTTACTGCTCTTCACTTTTGTGGGGATGATCAGCACCACCAGACAGTCTTTTAAGGCCTGGGGGAATAATTTGGGAATGGGGAGGAAAGTAGCATTCCCTGTCTGCAGGAGTGGGATGGGTGCCTGCACTGTACCTGTGTGCAGATGGGGTGAGGAAGCTGGAAACTCCAAGGCTGCTTGTTCTGCAAATAGTTTTCAGTTAATGGGGTCCTGATAGCCGTGATTATGTGGCATATTTTGTGCTTAAAGTTGCATGCATGAATGGTTTATCAAAGGCAGCAGAACTGACTCCTGTACTCAGTATTAGTTTTGTGTTTCAGTGCCTTGTTGAATTGTAGAGAAAGCAGCTAACCCCAGCCAGGACTTCAGCTGGGCTTTTTCTGGACTGAAAGAATCTTTCAGCCTTTTAAATACATAAGGATTTTCACAAGACATCCATCTCTGGTTTTAAAAACCCATCACCATGGTATAGCCTATCAATGTCTGACAGCTGTGACCAGGTAAGAATTACCATGTCTTGAAGAGAATTTATAAAGCCACAAATTACCTTTTACCTATTGAAAATTAATGCAACGCTAGTGGTTTTGGACTAACACAAAGGAACCACAGTACTTTTTTCATTTAACAGTCAACTTGTGACTGATATAATTTTTTAATGTACGCCTCCCCAAATGTTTGGAATGTATAAATATATATTGCACATTTTAAAATTATAAAAACTATTAGGCAAGAATAGCACATTAAAATGTACTTCACATGTTTTTCTTAGGCTCAGTTGGCCATGTGTTAAAATAAACTTCAGCAATGGCAACAATTCTTATTTGAGATTATCTCTTAATAAAATAGTATGTGGGTGGTAAATACAAGCAGATACATTTCTGCACAGGAACTGGGATTCAGCTATTTTGTGTGATGCTTATCTAAACTATCCTCACTGAGTAGCTTGCACCTGCATCCTCTATGTTAAGAAATGGTCCCATTCCCACTGGAGCCAGCAGCATCTCTCCAGTGGTATTGGTAGAATGTGATATTGCATGGGTGTGCATCCTGTCCTGCCTGGGGGCTGGATGGACCTGAGATGGAGCTGGGCAGCCTGTGCCCCGGGAGCATGGTGCAGAGCTGCTCCTCTGAGAGCATCTTTAGAGCTCCTGCATCTGCTAAAATCCTTGTACTGGGACAGCAGGCGGGACCTGTCAGTCTCCAGGAGGCTGTCACATGCAGAGGCTGGATGAAGGCACTGGGAGCATCTCATCCTGTTCTCCAGTATGACATGGAATGATTGGGATGGGGAGGATGCCAGGCAGGCTGGATATTTGCATTTTCACCTGACACTATAGTAGTGAGGTGCCATGCAGCAGAAAATGAGCAGTTAAGCCTGCATTAAAGAAAATGAGCGGTCTCCTGGTGTCACTGTCACCAGTCTAAGGGTCTAGAAGGGGACTGGCTCTACCTGGGGTCAGTCTGGGGTCTGTGCCATCACCTGTGGTGTCCTGGCCCCTCTGGCTCCCACCTCAATGCCAGACCCATCCCTGTGCTATTTATCTTTACTGCTGATCATTTACTTCCCATTTATTCAGAATTTAATTCTGCAGCCTGTTTTAATTGGTGGGGCTGCAGCATTGTTGTGCTAAACTCAAGACAGATGGTGTTTGATCGGGGACCACACACAGAGACCACAGAAATGGTGCTGGCCAGTCCAGCCAAGCAGGGTCCTGTGTGGATACAGGTGGGTGGGAGCCAGTCCCAAGTCCAGGATGATTAGCTGAGCTGCCTTAAACGCCATGTGGGGAGAGGCAAAGGGAAGGAGCCATGCTGGATACAAGGGGTAGCATCACCTCTCCAGCTCACCCACCTCTGTTTTCCCCATGGAATGGAGCTTTTCATAGAAGAGCAGTGGAGAGTTTGCCAGGTCCAGCTCCATCACCTCGGTGGGGAGCCTGTCATTTTGGCTGGAAGGAGGGGCTGGAAGGGCCCTGCAGTGTGATGGCTGAAATGGTCTCTTCCCCTTGCAGGCGGAACAGGGAGAGAGGGCAGTGCCAGGCAAAGGCTTTCCAGTGAGGTGATGTAACTGTGGCCAGACAGCATTAGCTCTGTGCACCAGTTGCCATGGCATCTGGCACATGTTGGCATGAGGGCTGGGATAGCACTCTGCCCAAATGCTCAGGCAGTTTGTCTCATTGCTTGGAACCCAGGAAGGGGCACAGGGATGATTCTCTACCAGGAGATCCCAAGACGTGTGCTCTTCTGCAACACCTGCCCCAGGACCCCTCAGGCCATCACACATCCAAACCCAATTTACGTGGCTGTAGTGGTGCTCAGACAGTGTATCAGTGTCACTCTGCACACCCTGACAGCTCTTCCTGCTGTTGTTGAGCTGAGGGAAGGAAGGTGTAATCTTAGTTCCAACAAAGTCAGGCTCCTCACAGGACTCTCTCAGATGATGCAGGTAGAAATTAAAGGGAGGAACACTTCTAAGGGCTTATGAGGAGCGGTGAGTGAGGTGGGGAGCCTCAGCCTGAAGAAAAGGTGGTTCAGAGAGGCTCCCTCTCTACAACTCCCTGAAAGGTTGTAGCAAAGCGAGTGTCAGCCTCTTCTCCCAGGCAGCAAGCAAGAGGACAAGAGGAAATGGCCTCAAGCTGCACCAGAAAAGGTTTAGATTGGATATTAGGAAATAATTGTTCACTGAAAGGATTGTCAGGCTTTGAACAGGCTGCCCAGCAAAGTGGTTGAGTCATCATCCCTGAAGGTATTTAAAAGCAAAGTAGAAGAGGTACTGGGGGACATGGTTTAGTGGTGAGCTTGGCAGTGCTGGGTGAATGGTTGGACTTGATAATCTTGAAAGTATTTTCTGACCCAAACAATTCTGTGATTCTATAGACTTGTTCTCTCCTCCAGATGATTACGAGCACTGTGGGCACATTTGAATGGTGCCTGCTTTGCAGCTGGACTATTTCCCCCAAGGTGTGAAGGTGCCCTTCCTTCAGCCCATGCACCAGCTGTTGGAGATGTAGGGCAGAGATGCTGAAGAGAGATGGTCTTGCAACCAAGAACACGTGTTGGTGACCTCAGACTATGAGAGGCCAGACTATGAGAGGCCATGATTCACCAGAGCCCTCTGATGAGATTAGAGATTTAACCTCTTGAATTTCTTGAGACCTCTGAAGGAGGAAGAACCCACTGATGAACAGACTTGTCCTCTCTTGTCCAGTCCTGCAGGCAGGCAGTGAAGGTGCTGGACAGTGGTTTTGTGAGCTGCCAGGAGAGCCAGTAGAATGTGCTGACCGTGTGAAAGTGCAGGGTGGTGCAGAGGCTTTCTCATCTCCCTTATGGAAATTGGTTCACAAGTAGAAACAGTTGTGCAATTAGAAGCTCATCTGTCTGTGACTCAGGTGTATAAAACACCCTCACACCTTCACTGGACTAAATGCAAGGTAACAAATGCTGGGATGCCGACAGCTGGATTAAGGGTGATTATCACAGGATTTCTGGAGAATTAACATGACAGCAAAATCAGAAGACACCCTAGGAAACAGTAAGAAGTACAACAGGAGAAGACCCATCCTGTCAATCTTCCAAATCGCTGAGTGCTTGGTGTGGTCCAGTCAAAGCAGCTTGACTGTGGACCTTGGATGCATGGCTGGATGTGAAAGGCAGAATCAGATATCTGTCTTGGGGTGTAACTCACCCAGTATGAAATAAAATGCAGTCCTGGATTGTTGGTTGTGCTGCAGCCAGGGTGCTATTATGTGCATTTTTATGAGGCATTTTATCTAGAAGTGCTTTTTCTCTCGAGGACCCTTTAAATTGATTTTCCACACCAACTTATTTTTATAATTGCATCATGTTTACTGATTCTGGCTCATGAACTTATAACATCTGAATGCTGTAACTGCAAGGCAGCCAGCCTTTCTGGGGGGGGCTGCCTTGAATAAATACAGTACAGAGGAACAGATAAGGTCAATTAATTAGCTTGCACCCAGCCTCAGTAATGAAGTGGCTCACAGGGTGTTTATCCAGGGAGTTGCATCTTGCCCTGGGCTCTGCCCAGGGGCAAACAGAGGAGAGGTTACCTTATTTCAGTCGGCTGCAAGCCTGCTGGTGCAAAATGAAAAGCAGCAGAGTGGAGTCAGTCTTCAAAGCTGAAGTCTGAAATCTCTAAATAGAAAATGGGAGTAAACAGGAATAAGAAAAAGAAGAAAGCCCTTTATTGAAATTCTAATAAACAACTGAAGTAATGGAGATGAAAAGCGAGTTTGTTGTCATTATTGAAGTAAACAATGAAGTATTGAAGTAAACAAAGCGAATTTGATCTATAGATTTTTTTTTTTCTTTTTTTTTTGTACTGAACTCATTTGAGTTGCCTGGTCAGTCATTCAGGGAATACCATTTTATTGGGGAATATTGGTTTTCATCATGTCAGCTGCTGATCTGTGGTGTAAATCTCTTGCCATAGTATTGTTACCACCATTTCACTCTATTCCTGGCAGGGTTCCCGCCAACTATGGGCTAAAATGGTGGCAACAAAGCAAAAAGCTGTCCTGACCTTGCCACAGTCAGACATTTCCACTCAGAAAAAATGTACCTTTTTAGAACCTCTTTGGACTTGCAGAAAATGAGTTTTAGGGCTAGCTCATGGTGCATTAAGGGCCTTGCCTGGCATGGCAAGGTGCTTGGAGCTCCAACAGCTCCCTGGTAGCAAGCTGGGGTTCCTTCTGATTTACACCCCATCAAACCTTCCCACATTTCTCAGATTTTCTGCCAAAGTGTGGGTGCAGTTTTACAGGCCTTGGTTCAGGTGTCACACTCTGTGTCATTAATAAACAGGATTTACATAAGTAAGAGGGTGGAATATTGCTCACAGCCCTCCTTTGGTGTAGAGTAGCTCTCCACTGATAAGCTGTTTATCTCAAAGAGGAAAATAATGTTTAAATGAAATGGATAAGCAAACAGCTGGATTTGGCAAACAGATGTGAGAAGTGAAGTAGAAATCAAATCGTGGAATTGTAACAATAGGTAAAATATTGTCAGGATTCATTCCTAGTTTCCCTCCACCTCTGCTACAGCATCCAGGCAGACTGGAGGAGCAGGGATGTGGTGACCTGCCCCACAGCAACCCAAGCAGCTTTGGGTGGGAGTTTCAACCCATGGTGAATGTTTCTTTAAAATCACTGACACATGTAGGAAATTTTTCAACAGCTTTGAGAACAACATGTTGATGGCAACAAAGCAAGTTTCCAATAGTGAGGAATGGAGAACAGTGTTGTACTCCCAGGATCTGTTGCTCTAACACACAATTTGTACTGGGATGCTTTGCTAACGTGATTTATTACCAGCTTCACTATTATATGGCCTTTCTAAATGATATTTTATTAATTCCAAGTGTTTGTTTGGTGCCTTTGAAATAGAAAAGAGCCAAATCTGATGGTTCAATAGTTTGACATATTTACTGAGATCTCTGTGCTCTGGTTATCACTCCCTCCAGTTTCATCCACAGTGGGTTTCTTTATGCTGAATAGGGGTTTATGTACTGCACATGGAAGCATTATAAAAATTAAAACAACTTTACGTTTGCTTTTCTTGCTGTCTGAGCTCCAGCCTCAGAGTGCATCCCAGCCATGCAGAGCTGGGAGAATTTGGGAGGGGGGGCAAAAGCAAGGTGTGGCTATTCTCATTCCAATTCCTTTCTAAAGTAGAATGTCTCATTTTGCATCAATAAAATATCTTATGCTTAAAAGAGAAATCTTGGTACAAAACAGGCACAAATTATAGGAGAACTGTAATAAAGGCCCCTTGGAAAAATGTAAGCAAGATATTTGTGTGCTATAGATATCTTGTATGTGTAGATACTATTCTTTTTATTCTGTTTTATTTAAAAAGAGAGATTTCTTTCAATCCCTCTTTCCCAGTGGTGTGGTCCCATCTGGAAACCATTCTTTCCGATCCCTATGCAACAGATCACTATTTTGTTGTTTAATATGAGCCCAGTTCCCCTGAGCATTCAGTATATCCAGGCACTGGATGTATTTCTTATCATCTATATTGCCTCATTAATGCTGCACAAACTGACCCCGTAGCTGTGCAGCCACTTTTGTGTGCCTGGTGTCACCTCCTGCAGCCAATGCACGTGCCAGGGAACCCAGGTCACAAATCTGGGCATGCAGTGTTAAAATATGGACTTACAGGGCCGTTAACCACCACAACCTAATTAAAGATGGACTCACATATTCTAACCCTCTGACCCAACAGATTGCTGGAGGTTTTTTCTTAAAGAAAAAAATCAAAATAAGCCTCAGATGAGAAGTCTGAAGGAAGAGTTCTTCTGTGATGGCTGAAGGGTCACTGGGTGCTGGCCGTGTTAGGTGTACCTTGGAGGAAACTGGATGGGGATCATGTGCTTAATTTGAGGTGCTTAATTTGAGCCTCTCACCTGGGACCCTTTTTTTTGGCATCCATGGCACTACGCAGGTTTAAATAAACCCCAAACAATTCTCCTTAAGGTGGGAATGACTTTTTTCCAAATGTAATAAAAGTGAGAACTTTTTCTGCTGATGGATAGGAGAACATAGGAAGTTCCCAGCACGGCTCAATGTGTAAGGGAACACCTCCGAAAAGCAGAAAGGAGAAGTCAAGTCCATGTGGAATGCCCTGTTGGAACTGGGAGGAGAGCAGAGGTGTGCATGGGCTCAACCTTGCTGAAATCCAGCAGGATTTGTTATCTCAGTGAAGAAGATTTTGAGCCTCTCTGTGTTTGTCTGGGAAGAGTGATATGCACCCAAGGAACTATAGAAACAAATAATAACGGCGGCACTAAATGGCTTGCTCTAATCAAAACCAGACTGTTGTGGTTATATTTGAGCACTGTCATTACAAGAAACTCTGTAATGAGGGATTTTTTTCATTTTTCATTTGCATCGGATTCCCATATTAGCATTAACATCCTTCTGTGGAGCCCAAGGTATTTACAAATTCGATGGTGCTGTTTCAGTCTTGCGGGAAGATTTTCAGTTCTTATTTAAATCACCCAAGACAGTTACACTGAGCAGATTGGAAGCAGGAACTACATGGATAATAGCACACATAAGCTTTGCTGTTGATGAGTGGTCTGTAGGCCTTTGGAGACCCAAAGTACTGATACATAACATATGTAATATATATAATATGTATATTGACTCACTGTTTTGTGGTTGTGATGCCAAATGTCCAGAGCAACTGGGAAGGTAAAGATGGACTATCCTTCTGCTAACAGCAAGTGAGGCTTTGTTTTCCCCATTTGCTGAAACCCCTCTCGTAGGAAACTTTGGATTTTGATAGTTGATAATTGGGTTTATTCATGAGACAGTGCTCTTAGTAATTGAAATGTGAGTTGCCAGGAGTACTATGGTTAATCTTCTCTTTGTAGGGGGAGAAGACATATCTCAGACTCGTGTTGGCATTCTGTAAGCAGATTCTGCTGTGGCATTAGTTTTGTTTGCCAACAAAAAGCATGTTTACAGTGAAAGGAGTTTGTCCCTAATTGCTGGTGTAAAAGCATGGCTGAGGATTCACAGGGAGTTCTGCGTCCTCCTTCTCACCTCACAGTTGCCACAGTGCCTCTGCTTCATGATGACTTCTCCTCCATCTCTGACAGCTACTTGAAAACAAACTGTCCACCAGCCTCAGCCTCTCACCTCAGCAAGGTGTGAGCAAGGATCATATCAGCTCCTGGGTAAGTTATACCACAGAAAATCCCACCTTGCTGGTGCTTTGCATGGATTTGCAAGCCCTGTACTACAGAGGTGATGGCTGAGGGTTTGATGTTGGGTCAGTCAGCATCTAAACTCTGCCCAGGTCCTCTGAAAAAAAAGCTGTTAAAAAAAAAAAAAGTGTAAAAAACCCTGGGCTAGCCAGTCTGCCAAGGGGTTTCCCAGATGAGTTGAGCAGAAGGAAGTGCCCTGGAGAAATGCCTCCTTATTTCTAGGGACAGGTATAGCGTGGTGATCCAGATTGATTTGATGTGGGTTAAAGCCTAAGAAAAACAGAATTAGGTCCTTTGGTAGAGATCACAGCACACAGAAAGCATGTGGTGTCCTCCAGTAAAGCACAACAGTGAATGTTTAAAGGAACATTGCAAGTATTTTAAGGAACATTACAAGTGTTTGTCCATTTCCTGATCCTAGTTATGTCTGATGGACCTTTAAAAGCAGGGAGACTCAGTGAAACCATACACGAGCAGCATGGGGCTGCCTAACAGGAAAGGACTGAGCTGCTCTGAGGTTTCCAGAAACAAAATTGCGAAGCCAATTCAAGATTCTTTGGTTCCAGACAAAATTTTGCATCCCAGCCAGCTGAGCACTATGATTTCCCTGAGAAGGGAACAGGGCCCCAGTCTGGGGTGTGATGAACAGGGGAACTTGAGGGATCTCTCAGGGGATGTTTCTCCTGCAAAGCTCCCTTGTGGGAGCAAGGCATGACCGTCTGCATCCTTGTCATGTTTTGGTGGTGCATGAAAACCTTTTGTATTGGTTTTTCTCCCCTCCCTAATTTTTATTGACCAGCCCCCCCCTTTAATTTAATGACATCGTTTTCACGGATCTGTGTTGGGGCCAGTCCTAATTAATATTTTCACTGAAGATCTGGACAAGGGGATCAAATTCACCATCAGTAAATTTGCAGATGACACCCAGCTGGGAGCATGTGTCAATCTGTTGGAGGGTAGGAGGGTTCTGCAAAGGGACCTGGACAGGCTGGATAGATGGGCTGAGTCCAACAACATGAAGTTTAACAAGTCCAGGTGCTGGGTCCTTCACTTTGGCCACAACCCCTGCAGTGCTACAGGCTGGGGACAGAGCAGCAGTGACCAGGCAGAAAGGAACCTGACAGCCAACTGAACATGAGCCAGCAGTGTGCCCAGGTGGCCAAGAAGGACAATGGCACCTGGATCAGGAATAGCATGGCCAGGAAGGTCATTCTTCCCCTGTCCCTGGCACTGGTGAGGCCTCACCTCGAGTGCTGTGTCCAGTTCTGGGCCCCTCAGTTTAGGAAGGACATTGAGAGGCTGGAACGTGTCCAGAGGAGGCAACAAGGCTGGTGAGGGGCTGGGAACACAAACCCTGTGAGGAACAGGTGAGGGAGCTGGGGGTGTTTACCCTGGAGAAAAGGAGACTCAGGGGAGACCTCATCACTCTCTACAGCTCCTTGAAAGGTGGCTGTAGTCAGGAGGTTGTCTTCTTCCAGACAACCAGTAACAGGACAAGAGGACACAACCTTAAGCTGCACCAAGAGAAGTTTAGGCTGGACATGAGGAAAAAATTCTTCACTGAAAGAGTGATTGGGCAATGGAATGGGCTGCCCAGGGAGGTGGTGGAGTCACCATCCCTGGGTGTGTTTTAAAAAAGACTGAATGTGGCACTCACTGCCATGGCTTAGTTGATAAGGTGGTGTTAGGTCATAGGTTGGACTTGATGATCTCAAAGGTCTCTTCCAACCTAGTTAATCCTGTGATTCCACTTGATAATTTCCCAGAAAACAGTCATTGAAGCAAAATCTCTTGTTTCTGCATTACTGTTTGATCACTCCATCTTGCAAGGTCATCCCTCATCAGCTGAGACATGGGGTCAACACCCTGGACTGACACGCCTGTACAATTTAACACATGCTTAAACTCGGAATGGAAAGTCTCCTTTTCAGGTCAAGATATTTCTTTAGTTTTCAAATATCCAGAGAGTTTGCAGTGTTTTGGAATACTTGGATCTTGTGTCAACTTTCATTCTCTTTGGCATCCAGATGTTAATTATGGATGAACCGAGCAGCAATGCTGACAAGCCCATTCCCACACATAAATGCATATGAAGAATAAATGAGTATCTTGGCTGGAGCAAGCACACGCTCCTGCTCTGCTTATGTGACTCCACATACCTTTGAAATAGATTCAAATCCACGTGTCACCATGTCACCATATGTTCTCAATATAGTGAGCATGTGTGTCGTGGTAGATGGAAATAATAGAATCAAAGTGTAATTCAGAGCCAGTTGTTATCAGTCCAGCTTCATTTATCATCATCATTGTCCTTATCAATTGTGATTCTGGCTGTGGGCTGCTGTTGGGCAGATATTGGCCCTTTTGTGGATGGTGCAATTGTTGTGTTTAGTTGCAGTGCAGCTACTTTGGCACAACGACATCAACTGCGAAATTCCTTTTTCATAGTATTGTTTTTCTGCTGTTCATATGTATGGCATCTTGGAAGTAGAATGTAATTTTGCACATGATTTTTTACATTGTAGAGAAGTAGTCCAAGAGTATTTCGTATTAACAAGATGTTTTTTAATGGGAAACATCTCCGTAGACACAGACTCAAGTTTTCATAGCTGTCTGTTCAGTAACTACCAGTTGTGTGCTCATTTTAACAGATGTGTCTCCACCCTTTCCCTTCAGTTTGTGTTTATTAGGATGATTTGTTTGGTTGTGAAGCTTGGAGGATTTCAGTCAATCAATTTGCAACAGGAAATAAGAAAGAAATAAACTTTGCAGAGGTTGGTGCGTGATCTGTTTCAGGTACAGGGATTGCTAACTGTTTTTTCAGACATGAGCACAGCCGAGGCTGTTACACACAACAATATCCTGCTGCACTTGATTTCTTCCTCTGCCTCTTCCTGCATGCACAGACATAGCCATGATCCAAGACACACAGGATTACTCACACAATCAATTCCCCTACCCCTTGGGGCAGGTGACTGGACAAAGGGACCTTGCATGAACCCTCCTTTTCCCATTATTAGTTGGTCGAAAGTCGAAACATTGACTTTGTATCTTGTGCGTGCATAGTTTTGCAGCAGGCTACTTGTTCAATACCATTCCCTGCTCTTGAAAAGATTTGCAAGGTGTTAACCATTCATCAGAGATTTACTATTGAATTATGTGGTTGTTCAAAGTTCCCAGCAGCTGTTGGCTTTGAATCTTCCAAATACACATTGCAGAAACTGCTCTCTTCCACAGTAATCATTATGGCAGGGAATATCTTGGCCCTGGCTGCTTTCCAGTGCTGTCTGTTACTGCCTGGTTTGTGCACTGGCCACGTGCATTTTGCCACCTGCTGATATCTCAAATACAGGTTTACACACAGGTGGGCAGAGTCCTTTAGAAATGACTCTAGCACTGTTGTATTCATCACAAGACTTGAAAATATAGCTTTTTCCAATATTGTCCTTATACATCATAGTCTTCTGTTGGGTCTTTGAAAGCCAACTGTGCAATGCACAGTTGGGCTATCAATAAAGATGTTTGACACTTTCCTGCAGTGGCTGGAGAATTGTTTGGAATGTCTCTGTAGATTTCATGTGGTTTGATAAACATGCTTAGTCTATCATCCCTCCCTTTCTGTTTCCTGCAGTGATAATGGATTGTAGAAACCTTAATAAATAAATTCAGGCCAATCCATCAAATAATCAGCTTGAAAAACATTTTGTCTTTCTCTCACTTGGCAAACAGATGCCAGATATTAGGGCTGCGAGTCACAAACCTGTGTGAATTTAATGGGGAGGTTCTCATCATTCCCAGGGCCTTTGCTGAGAGTTGTAAAATAAATTATCCTCATTAATTTTAATATTTCATGAAACCGCACAAAGTGATGGCATTCTGGGCAGATTAATACAAAAGCTATAAAATTCACATGTGCCATATGTTATATGAGCGCCAAGTAAGATGCCTAGGCATCAATATCCTTTAAAATTTCGTTTCAGCAGTGATTCATGACATACTCGTCCCTGATGAGAACCTTGATATTGCGAGTGACATTATTTCAATGTGCATTTGCTCTGTGCAACTGGTTATTGGACTGGATTTATGAAATCCCACCGTACATGGTGTTTGCAGGCTGTTTCAGCTGCCTTGGTCTGCCTGGTTGCATTGTACCACCAGTGAGGGCTCATTCTCTCTGGGTTGAATAGCTGGGCTCACTTGGCCCGGTAGGTGCTTCGGTGCAGACTTTTTGACAGCTGCTTCCACACTAATGAGCCAGCTCAGGTTTCTGCATTAAATCCACCCTTACTGTTTTGTTTTTCTGCTTGCAGCCTCCCCAGGCTCCTCACACTTAGACAGCCCTGGCTAAAAGCAGGTTAGAGTACATCCTTTCTTGGTCCTCCTGACTCTAAAAGTTTATTTGGGAAGTGCTTTACCCAGTCAGCAATATCAGGTGCTGCTTGTAGACTTAAAATATTAAACACAAGTATACTTTGGATATTCCTCCAGTGTCTGTGCAAATGTCTGTAAAAGTGGCCTGCCAGCTGAGTTTGGGGGGGATTTATAATTATTATTTTTTTATTTCTTCCTTGGAAACCCTGACAGCATCGAGGCTGGACTGTGGCAACATAGTCACAGGCAATGCTTGCTACCTGGCTCTGTGTTTTGCCCTGCCTCTCCTCAGATGCTGCATCTGTTCATTTATCTCAGAGCTGTCCAGCTGTCTCAGCCTGTCTCACTGCCTTTTGGAAGGGGGATGCTGTGAGGAGCCTGATTTTTACATGCTGGGCTCCCTTGGCATGCCAGGCTCCCCCACAGTGCCTGCATCCTGCAGCAGCAGATCCTGGGTCCCTATGGCAGTGCCAGCCCCAGCGAGGTGGCCAGGATAACTTACTCCTGCCACTAGCAGCAAAACAATGGTGTGGTTTGGTTGTGTTCACTTGCTGAGAAGTTAAACCTGTCCCTGAACGGGGATTTGAGATCCACCCTTGACAGACATGTTTTGATTATAATTGTCTTAATGCACTTTTAACCTGAAGGTTATTCTGCAGCTCACAGAATGGTTTTAAAAACCCTATCCCATGGGCTTTCCTGTGTGCTGGGGTTTAGTGCCATTAACAAGCACAAAACTATGTGGTTTTTTCTTCCTCTGTTTGCTAATATTGAACATAATGGTCTAATGTGCTTAAAATAGCCCATGTTCTTCCTCAGGCACCAATACTATTTATTTCTTAAATAGTCAGTTTTCAGCTTTTCAGGCTGCTGCTTTTTTTTTTCTGAAGAAACAGGTTTTCAGAGAAAGAGCTGCAAAAAAAAAAAAAATCCAGATATAGTTACTATGTAGGAAAGAGGGGATTAGTTGGCAAAATACTTAGTTTTTTGTAGAAATAAGTCCATGAGGCGTGAGTCCTTTGCCCAGTGGAAGTGTAGTTGCTGCTAGATGGTATTTTTTAACCTTTGCTGATTTCATAGCACTGTAGATGCCCAGGGATGGTGTAAGCAGACCCAAGCCCTGGCTGCTGTGTATGTACAAGAGAAAACAGAGCCCAGCACTCTGCATTGATACTGTGAGTTTATTCATGTCTCTTGTCTACCTCTTGAGAGAGAAGTCAAAGGTCCCCGAAAGCATCTAATCAAGGCAATCCAGGAGCAATTAAAAGCCTGCAGGTGTCTGTGCTGCAGAGTGGGTGTGGGCATTGATGAGGAAAGCATTAAGAAGCGAGCTGGAGAAAAGGCATCGGGACTGAGGTTGAAAATAGAAAATATGTTAAGTGTGTGGATGAGAGCATTGCCTCCTGCTGCAAAACATGCCTGAACCCCTGTGCAGCCCCTGGCTGCCTCCTGGCTGCTGGGAGAGAGGGGAGAAGCCGCTGCTGGGAGATGATGGGAAGCCCATGGTGCTCGTGAGCCATCAGTGAGGAGTTAGCCTCACTGTGTCTGGGATCTCACTCATCCCCTGGGCATCCTCATTCCCTGAGCTTCCTGTTCCCCTGGCGTCTTTACCAGGCTGTGCCTGCCCTGCAGTGGTTCTCTCCTCTCCAAGCCTTCTTTGTCCCCTTCTCGGTCCAAGATGGGAAGGCAGGAGGCAAAGACTGGCAGGACAAAGGCAGGGTTAGGCTTTGTGATAGTGCTGCCATATCATCCATTGGTGCTGGGCAGGCAGCCTGCTCACAGGCAGCTCTCTGGAGGGAATAGAGTCATCTGGAAGGCTGAGGCACACATTTTTCCTGTGCTGCATGACAGTGGGGTATCACTTTAAGTGGGTTTTCTTGATGCAATTTCCACTGTTCACTATCCCCTTGGGATTTTGGTATGTGTGAGGCAGGCGGGGCGGGTTTCCTAGGAGAGAGACGGTGCAGCACTGTGTCTGCTCACCCGTCTGTGTCCCCAGGGGCATGTCAGTGGCTGTCTCACTCCTGGCACAACGCTGTGACATCCCACCCTGGCGTGATCTGCCTGCGGTGTTGGAAACGAGAGGCAGAAGGAGTGTGGAGGAAAAAAAGATGCAGCTCTGAAAGGGGCATGGGGGTGTCACTGTGCCAAACCCACCAGGGCTGAGCAGGACTTCTGCCCAGACCCTGAACAGATCCCCCTGCTGCGGGATGAAGATGTGTTGTGGAGGTGTTGGGAGGAAACTCTCCAGCAAACTCTCCACTCTCCGTGTGGTTGTAAAAAGAGGAGGAGGAGAAGCCATCCGTGGGTCAGGCAGCCCTGGCCACCCCCAGAGCTGCTGGAATTTTTCATCCTTCCCCCTGTCCAGGGATGCTTGTTTGGGTTTTCTGGTGGTATTGCTGAGATGGGTCATTCCCAGCTGTCAGGACACTCGAGGGTTAATCTGAACATTTCTCCACTCTTTCAGCAGAAGGACAGCAAGTCCTTGTTGTGTTTTGTTTTTAATCAGTTGGCCAGTTCAAGTAAAGCAATGTCAGAAAAAGCATCTTCCAGTGACAATATGATTAATTCCTTCTTAAGGAAAAATAATAAAAAGAGTTGGTTATTTTTTCCGCTTTTTTTTTGCCATTACTTGGGGATGGTCTGACAGTAAAGAACCAATGATTAATTGCACCAAAGGAATTATAATAGACACCTTCTCTTGGCACCATCTGTATTTTGTACGATTCTGCTGTTATCTTGTTGGCTCCATGCAGAAAAATTATCTCCAAGACCACTGTAAGGGATGTTAACTTCCTTTCCTTATTACAGATTGATTTTTGATACATGCTTTTCTTCAGGAGCTCTTTTATTCCCACAAGTGATACAAACCTTTTGCTGTTTTCCATATATTGCACTTAAGTAGTTCAATACCTTTGGAAGCCCGTATGGGAACCTTTAATAAAGACTCAATGATTGCTGTATTTTGAAGGGTATATGATATGAGAAATCATATATTGTTTAATAGCTGAATATATCTATGCTGTTGATTTCAGATAAACCAATTTTTTTTAATATGACAGAGAAATGATACCTTCTTTTTGTTGTTTATATCCACTAGAGTGAGAATATTTTCCCATCTGTGGTTTCCAGTTAAATGGATTTTCAATCTCTCTGAAATTTCTGCTCCAGCCTCAGCAATATTTGCTTAAGAGTAATCAGAGTATTATCCAAATCTCTGTTCAAAGCAACAGTGACCTTACCAGCGGTAAGCAATAATTGGATTATTTTCAGAGATGTAGGAAGATTCACTGTAATAACAAAAGAAGAAATACCAAATGATAACACCACTTGTCTTCAGGACTGTAAGCCACGGCACTTTCCATAGGATGGTTTTAATAGCTTAGCATATTATGGATACTGAGTGAGAAAGGCACAGATCTGGGAAATAGAGGCTGCCTTGCAGTTTGGGGTGATGCATGTGCTTTGGCAGGAGGGTTCTTTTGTTGTAAAATCCTTAATTTTGGAGAAGACCTCTAAGATCACAAGTAAAACAGTTAACTCAGCACTAAACCATATCCCAAACAACATCCACATGCCTTTTTCTTGATGATGATGATGATTATTATTATTATCATCATCAGTATTGCTATTATCAAAGTACTTTTGTCAGGGTGTGATGCTCTGTATGTGTCCCCAGGGCAGTGCTCACCTGCCTGCAAGGTGAGTTTCAGCAGGTGCTGCCTCACTCGGATGGTGCATTCACATGCCCAAAACATCCTCCCTTGGTGGCTGGGACACCTCCATGTCCTGTCCCTGCTCTCACAGCCTGGCCCTGGAGTGCAGGAGCAGAATTCCCATGCAAACACCACTGGGGTTTCCTCCAGAAGACAAATTGGAAACCATTTGGGAGAGCAAATCCATCCCCCCCCCCCGCCAGTGTGGGGTGAGCCTGATTGCCTCCCTCTCTGCTTTTAATTGTAATGAATTATCTGGCTCAGCTCAGTGGGGTGCTGAGACTCTTGGCTGAAACTTGTGTAATTCACGTAAGTGTTTACATAAAAGCCAAATAAATGTTAAGCTTCCTACAGATTCCAATATACACGAAGCCTTGTTTGTATTCAGTTTGGGAGACTGGGGAAGAAAAGCAGCCCATATGGCTGTGCATTGGAGCAGGGAATGTGTGTGTCTGTGCATACACATGCACAGGTCTCTTGTGGCACTTCAAAACAGGGTTCAGTGGTGGATGTGGCAGCACTAGTTAATGGGTGGACTCGATGATGTTAGAGGTCTTTTCCAACCTAAATGATTCTATGAATTGCACATGTTAAAATAAAAATTCTGACCTTTAATTTTCCCCTGGAGTAGGTTTTGTTGTGACTTGTCTGGTCACCCCGCCAAAAAAAGAATTCTGTATAATTTTGGTTTATTAAGAGAAGCTCAAGGGTACAGGGGAGTTTTTACCTCTTGACCACTAAAAAGAGACTTGTGCCATCGAAGTTACCAGCATCCTTTGATGTCCTCCCCTGTGCCCATATCATGCTTCTAATTACTACAAATGAGCCCTCCTGCAGCCCAGGCTGCTGTGTAATTCTAACCAGGTCTGCTCGCCAGATGGGATCCTCTCTAGGCAGGACCTTGGCAGTGTCTGTCCCCACGCTGGTGACAGGAAGCATGTCACACAGGTGGCACGAGGTGTTGGTCCTGACCTGTGAGGCACCTGGTTCTGGAGCAGAGCTGCCTGGCTGCGCCCTGCTGGGTTGAGAGGTGACCCTTGGCTCTAACACAAGGTCTGGCCCTGCAGAGCACCAGCTCTCTTGGCTTCCCCTCGACCTGAGAGGAGCCAAAATTTGTGATGCTGAACATCAGCCAAGCCCTTGTTACTGTCCTGATGAGGCCAGGTTTGCTTTGAAATAACCAAACCGAACCAGGCTGTTAAAAATTTTGCATTAAGTTAATTCCCTGGGCACAGTGCAGCCAGGAGATCTCTATACCTGGATGTAATTTATTTTTAGAAAACATGTTTCGTGCATAATGACCTCGTTACCGTGCCAGTTGCAGCCCTGTTTAAGAGTATTTAATTGTTTTCATTCCCTGTGCACAGCCGTGTAAGTGCACAGGGCAGAAGCAGGAGAGGAAGGGAGGTTGAGTGATAGGAAATTAAATAAAGAATGCTGAGGCAGAAAGCAAAGTGCTTGTCTTGAAGCATCCCTGTAAGATTCCCTCCCCAAAGCATCCCAATATTCAGGGAACCTGCAGTGCTTTGGAGTCTTTCCTCCGAAGAGGAGAGGCAGCTCCTTTACGTTGCCTTCTTGAGGGGCCACAATTTTTTCCTCTCTTGGGTTTTTCTGCTGAGAAAAAAATAATGTTTGAAAGGCAACCTAAGCTCCCCTTCATCAAATCTCCTCTGGGGATTGAGGAGGGAGGCTGAGACTGTGCACGCTGCCCCTTCCTAGCTGCTCCCCAGGGATTTGTCATGTCTGCTTGCCAAAATCTTGAGGTGTCTCTGCCCTTCCCCAGAGAACTCCCCAGCAAAGAGAGTAGCCAGATGCACCCTTCCTCCCCTTCCCCCTCCCAACCACATCTTTTTGTCTCTTTAGGTCATTACCATCTCTTAGGCAACAAATGGGACAAAATTCCCTGAGAGAAACAAAAAAAAACAACAAAAAACCAAAACAAAACAAAGCAAAAAAATCCAAACAAAACAAAAAAGCCCCAAAACAACAAAACAAAAAGGAAAAATTCTAACCTCCAACACCTCCTCACTGCTTCTGTGCAAGAAAGAATGTATAAAAGCAGGTAAAAGAGAGAGGAAAGGAAGGGAAAAAAATACTTTTGTTTCTCTGGCAGTGGTTTTCTAAGGAGCCTTGATTATTCAGCAGCAGTGGAAAAAAATACAGAAGATGTAAATAATCTTCAGGATTATACTAAAGCCAGGCTTCAGTCATTTTCCTGGAAAAAGAAATGCATGAGGCCTGTGCATTTAATAACGATCAACCAGAATTTCTCTAGGGCTTCTTATATTTTCATTAAAAGGATCAGTTGTCTTGAAGAGAAATGGTAATTCTGGTATCTACAAATACCCTTTGGTTGGGAAGCATGTGGTTCAGGTTGGTGTGCTTCTGTGATTGGGCTTTTTCTTCCCGTTTTCTTTTCGTGATACTAATGTACATTCACATCCATGGTTACACACTAAAGTGATCAAAAGCAAGGAGTTGGTTTATCATGGAATGGCAAACCAGGGCTGTACTTTGTGGTGCAGTATGTATCAAGATAAAAACACAACATGATTTTAGCTTTCCCAGTGTTTATGTTTGGTGCCAGAGGTACTCAAGTGATTTTTCAATGTGTATACATTGCAGTCAGGTTTTAAAAAAAAAAAAAAAGATAGTATCTGTTGAAATCTATACAGGATCTTACTTACCCTGCTGGGCTTAATTTTAGACTATTGAGTTTAGCAGTCAAGTAGAAAAAAAAATGGGTTTGTTGTATGTATTTAATCAAGTGCAGCAAAAAAGTTTCATAGGCATCATTCATCTTCACAAGCCAATTTTGATTTCCATTTTGTAGAAAAACTCTGCCCCAGTAAAATGAACTCATTTATTGTGCAGATCTGATGGCACCAAGATTACAGCTGCTGGCAGGTATCAGCTGGTTTATGGGGACACTCCCCATATGGATTTTTGTTTTTATGGGGTTTCAGTGTTGAGAACTGTGTGTTTAATCACTGTAGAAATGCCGGGAGCCAAGGATTTAGGGATGCTTGGAAAAAAGGGAAAGTGCATGGTGTTCCCATTGCAGCTTCCAAAACACGAGATGTGCTGCAGATGCCTGCGGCTGCTGGATTACCAGCAACTGGCAGGGTTTAGGATGCTTATGCATCCTCAGGCAGCTTTTATCCTTTACATCCATTTGCCTTCCTGGAAAGCCCCATGGATGGAAGAGGTGCTCATCCCTTTCATGGTCAACCCAGGCGTGGTCAAGCAGTTGGCACTGGGTGTGAAGGAGTCTCTGGTCCTTCTCTGGTCAGCTCCTGCTTCATTCCTCAGGCACTGGGTGTTTCCATGGAGTGCAGTACCCGAGGTGATGAGAGCAGGGCAAGAAGGGAATTATCCTTCATAATTCCTGGCAGGGAACCACTTGGGCCAGCAATGAATGCATCTCTCCTGTGTGGGGCACTGCCAAGGTTATGCTTCCTAGCAGACAAGGTAGGAAGCTTCCTCTGGGGAGATCCCTATTGGCTGCAACTACAGAACATTTTAGTATTTAATAAAGACTTGCAGAAATGTTGTAGTTTGCCAGTCTGGGCTTTGGTGGCACGTGGGTAGTTCAGGAGGTGATGTGGCTGTGGTAGTGGTCACACGTGAGGTGCCTGGCTGGCACAGACTGAGCTACAGGCATCCTCACGTGTGCAAATTTTGGGCAGGCAGGCATAAAAATCCATGTCCCAGGAGTGGGGTTAGTAAAAATACTTGGCTTTGTATCAGATGGCCCTTTGTGTGTGGGAGATGCTCTGACTTATTAGTGCAAGAGCTTGTCAAGGTGGGACAGTGGGGCTCACATTGCTCACAGAGCCCAGTCATCTCTACTCAAACGCCTGTCTGGGGTTTGTTTCCAGCAGCCCTTAACTCAAGAAGCAGTTTCTGTCCCTCCAGGTTAAGACATAGGCAAAGAACTGGCTCAGGGAGAAAGAAGTTTTGTGTCCTAAGCTGCAGGAAGGGAGCACTGGTATTTTTCATAATTTGAAGTGCTAAAACTATAATCTTCCAGTTCTGTTTATGAGCAGCCTGGCTGTCTCATATATCTATGGGCTGGTACAGCAGTATATTCTTCTTCAGGTCCAGACGTGCCAGGGGTGATGGCTTGTGAGCTATTCTGGCAATACAAAAAAGAAACCCAAAACCCAAATCAAACCAAACTAACAAACAAAACAAAGAAAAAAAAAAAAAGAAAAACCTGGGAAGGGGGCAGGGAGGGTAAGTGATGCCAAGTGGAACGGCTCTGTCTCACCCACCTCGAAGAGAAATGATGGAACACTGAAGGAGACAGGCTCCATCGCACAGATTAATGTGCAGTGTTTGAAAGCAGCCAAGAACATTTTATACACACACGGCAGGGCTGGAAGGAGCTGGGTGGCTCATCTCTGCAGAAACCATTCCTTTCCCTGAGAGAGCATTTTTTAAAAAAATAAAAAAGAGAGTACAAAGGTCTCCAGGAGAGCTCAGCCACTCAGGCAGTTTAATTGGCTGAATGCAGAGCTTTACAGTTGGGATTAATATGAATATTTTTTAATAATGTGTGGTGACACATTGTCAGGAGTTCCAGGGTCAGGACTGCAAGGCTGCACAGTGGTTGCAATGAAAATTCTTGCCTTCCCTTCTGGTTTTTATTACTACAATAACTCCCAATAGTGCGCATTGAAAGGAAGATGTTGTTTAGTTGTTTTTTTCATTTATTCCAGTGGAACTAGTGAAAAAAGTGGAAGGATGACCAGAGCCTGGCAGTGATGCCTGCATTGTGGGGTGGCTGGTGGATCTACACGTTTAGCCCTTCACATGGGGATGTGCAGTGCATCAGTATAAACCTAAGCAAAACCCACCAGAAAGCAAGTAAAAGTGATTTAGCAGTGCTTGAGGTGGCTTAGAAGGACCTGAAACCATTAACGTTTTTACAAGCGTTTTTCAGCAGGCTTTACTGCATTTTATCTCTGTGGGTCTCCCCCTGAGTGACCACCAGCACAGGTTGCCTGCAGGGAGGAGGTGGCTCTCCTGTCCCTGCTCCCAGGCAACCAGGGGATGTCTGCAGCCCTTGTTGAGGGTTATTTTGCTGCTCTTGTTTTCTTTTTTTTCCTTTTTTTCCTTCTTTCTGTCACCTTCCCTTCCCTCCTGGTAATTTCAGAGTGGGTTCTGGGAAGCCTGCCTCCTTGATCAGCATGTGTAATTGCCACCAGCCCTAATGGGATGCACTCAGAAGAATGTTTCTGTAATTTCCCTGCACTCTCACCTGCCCTTGTCCCTCTCCAGGAGTGATTGCCTCCACAGCTTTATAATCAACATCTAGCCCAACGCACAAGAGAGGTTCCTGTGCCTGAAGCCACTGCAGAGCAATGAGGCTGAAGCCTTCCCCACTCTCTCTAAAGCCTGTGCCTCTCTCAATTAGTGGCACAACAGTGAGCAGCAAGCACACAGCTGATAAAAGTCTCAGTGAGGTGTTTGTTCCTGTAATGATTGTCTTTTATGCACAGATAATTTTGATGGAGTTCGACATCTGAAGCCCACTGTCATCAGGGTGGAGTGAGCTGACCTGTTAATCATAAGAGGAATTATTGGGAATTACAGCTGGTGGAGCCCCCCTCTCTTAAGAGCTTGGTTCAGGGGTAGCACAGGAGGGGAATTTAAAAACGAAGCAGCGTGTGTTGTCCTTAGAGCTGCAGATAAAGTGGCAGCAAGGCAGTTCCTCAGGGAGAAGGGAGGTGTGGAGGAGATAAACTCCAGGAGCACAAACACCAGATTAACAGCCTAATTCTGAGGAGCAGGAGCACACATGCATTTTCATTGCCTCCACTTGGTAATTAATGGAGACTTTTAATTTAACCAAGAGGGAGGCCAGAGCCGCCAGGATTTGCAACCTTTCTGGTGCCTGTATCCAAAGGAGACCCAGGTGGGATGATCCTGTGTTACCTCTCGTGACAGGGTTTCTGTGGTGTAAGTTGATTTAGCACCATTGATGTGAAGTGAGCTGAAAATCAAAGGATTCCTGCTGATGTTTTGACCCCATCTGAGGTCCTGACTATCTGCAGATATTGCCAAACAGCTACCAGATAAACTTCACCAAGCATTTCCTCCAAGTTTTCTTTTTAGGATAACTTGTGTTTAAAATGCCATATATCCACACAGCCTGCAGAGATTAAAACAAATGTAAATCTCCTCCATGCAGAAGACTCATAAAGTCTTTAAATATGCTTCATATTTGTGTTTCTCAAAGGAAGGGTTGATTATCTGGTCTCAAATATCCAAAATGTGGTCATTATGTGCCTGAGCATGTGTATACAAGAGCACTCTGATGAGTAGTCAGAGAGGCTGCTCAGACAGGCCGTACTTAGGAATTTGCGAAGAATAACACAGCTAGTTGCATTGAAATTCTGTTGTCATTGTTCATTTCAAATACACGTGCCAGGGCGTGGAAGAGAGGACAGCAATTAGTCAATCCTGTTAATAATGAGTATGGTGCTGGGAAGGGAAGAATGATGTTAGAATGAGTTGTTTCTTTTATAACAGTAAAAGAAAGATAAATGGTATTTGGTCAGTTCCATGTGTGCACTTCAGGAGTTTTTAAAGTCTGCTTATTAGTTTGGTACTAATGGATAGAGAGGAGGGAAGTGGAGGGTTTTATGCAGAACTAGCAGCAGGCTTGTACTTTGGGAAGCATGATGAAGTAGCTCTCTTTCAGGACAGCTGAAGAGAGATTGCCCTGGATGAAGGTGATGCCCTTGCCCAGCACAGGCACTGATGGGCCAGCCAAGGAGGAGTTTCTCTGTCCACATGGCTCCCTCCAGCAGCAGTGGGATTCCCTATTTCCCCAGAGAGCAACAATGGTCCTGCCAGTTCTTGGGGAATAGCACTGAGAGAGTGCTAAGAGAGGAAAGGCTGGTTTGGAAAGGAAGGGCTGTTTCATGAGCAGGTCCAGGGAGCTGAGTGTCCTGAGCAGCAGCAGCAGCGATGCTGTGGGATGGTGCTTTCCTGTGACAGAGAAACATGGGTTGGGACACAAACCCCACAGCCTGAGCACAATGCAAAGGATACATGGGCACAACCTTTACTGTGTGGTTGCAATTGAGGGTGTGAAAGTCCCCGTGCAGAATGCATGTTTAGGAAAGGGTGAGTGCCTTTCCTAAATAATTAATTTTTGGATCTTCAGAATGTCATTCAAAGATTAAGACCAGGGGGAGAAGTACACTGTTTACACTGATCTCTGATGATGCTCCGGGTGGCACAAGGGTGGCTTTAACTGTGTTTGTTATGGGGAAGCTCAGAAGGTCCCTGTTTGCTGTCCCATGTCTAGTGGTGAAGTGCTACTCGTCACCTACCGAACAACCCAGGTTAAATAACAGCGGGAAAAACTCAGACTTGCAGGGGAGGGTGGGGAGAATATATTTTGGGTAGTCTGTCAGTCAGCTTGACACTAATTGGTTGCAGTAAGTAATCGTTCTCCATGTAAATTAGACTCCAATTTCCTCCGTAGTCTGTCTGTTTGCTGTGTGGGCTTCAGTCTCTAATTAGGTTCTCACGTGGCAAACCTGGTTTGTAAGCTGCTTTTGTTCCTGGAGAGCCAAGCTCAACCCTCCCCGAGGCTGCCAGTGCTCTTCAAGCCCCACTCCCCAGTGGAATGTTTCTTAGATTAACACTGCCAAGTTCTAAGTTCTTCTTTTAATGTACCTTTTGATTACTCCTATATTTAAAGCTTGCAATGGTGGTGGGGTTAGAATGCAAAGAGGCTTATTGGAGTTGCGATACCCCTCCAAAGTGCTTCCTCTGCGTTCCTGGAAGCCCTGCTCGCTCCTCCGTGAATAGACCTCATTGAATCCCCAGCCTGTGCTAGGCTTGGGGCAGCTTGCCCACATCTGGATTCTGCTGCCTGTCCGCCGGGACACCTGGAGTGCAGACCACTGGCTCCCCCCTCTCTCGGAGGAGCTGTGTGAGCACATTCAGAGGTCACCCAGATGCTAGCCCACGCTCTGGAGCTGCTCCAGGGTTGCACATCTGTAACTGAGTGCAGCAATGTGCAGTCGCACGAGAGGCTTTTACCCCTGCCTGTCGGTTGTTTGCAAATGAATGCAGGTTTCCAGGTCTGGAAAAGGTTCCAGGTTTTCCTGCCTGCAGCAGGCGGCTGCCCATGGTGTAGCCCTGTGCTTTCAGAGCTGCTGCCAGCAGACCCAGTGTAGCCCGAGTGTCAATCAGGGTCAAGCATCTAGGTCTGTGTATAGAGAAGAATGTATCTCTACAGTCAATGTCTGCACCAGGTTGAAAGAAAGAAAAGGCAAACCGTATGTTTTGGCCGGCCTGGCTGTTTGCCAGCAGCACTTTATGATTCAGTAGTTACCTTTGTGAAATTCAGTATAACTTCAGGAACCATGTGCTGATGGTTTCTGCAAACCTTCTCCATACGTGTTATAGTCCTGCCCAGATGTGAGAGAAGCACTGGTAGGCTTTCTTACAAGTAGTGCTTTTATTGGCATCCTGATATTTACCATACTGGTTTTTGATCTGGTGATACAGGCTGAGAGTTGCCAGCTTTCTTCAATGCTCTCACATGGCTGTTGCTCCAAGTAAGTAAATAAGAAAGTTTTTGGGGTTTTTTTTGTGAGAAAGAGGTGAAATAAAATTGAACACGTGAGGGGGGTTTTTTTAATTGCTTCTCTTTGTGCGATTTATACATTGGCAGGGTAACTTTGCTTTCATACCGCTAGTCAAAACTGGGGAGGATGTTGCCTCTGCAGAGAGCTACATTTGGGTAAAGGGACAGGATTGGATCAGGGTTTAGGGTTTTCACCAATAAGCTAAAGCTGCGGTGGGCGTCACTCGGGCAGCCGCCAGGGTCCTGCCCTCCCCAGATGGCCACAGCCAGTGGCTGGGCACAAGCAGCCTCAGCTCCGGGTTCTGCCATCGCCGAGGATGCTCCAGGCTCTGTCCTGCCGGTCCTTCGCTCTGCCCTCACCCTTTCCATGGGGCTTTCCCAGCGTGTGAATGCCTGTTTAGCCGGGGTAAGTAATCGCGCCCCGTTTGCAGCATCTGAAAGTACAAGTGGCTTTAATGCTCTACAAATTGTTTGCATTAGGAAATGGGTTTCTTTTTCAGCTCTGATACCTGCCTGGCTTTGCGAGCATCGGTTCCCTTTGCAGGCAGAGTCCAGGGGCAGGCAAGGGCTGTCGGGGGCCAGGCACAGGAGCAGGGTTGTGTTGTGTCCTCTGTAATATTTGACTTAATATCCGGACAGAGTAAAACTTCTGCTTGATGCAGACGTGACTTCTGTCGCCAGTCCCTGAGCTGCTCCTGGTTTTTCACTCTTTTTAAAACCCATGAAGAGTAAAACCCCGCGGGAGGCTGCAGCTTATCTTCAGCTCTGAGTTTCCAGACGTGCTGTGTGTCTTCTCAGCTGTTGCAAGGATATGTGTGGAATGACAGAATGCGGATTTTAGGTCTTTGGCAGCTGTGTTTAAAGCAGGATAAAGGGGTATTTTAACTTTGGGATGTTGGATTTCTTATGCCTTTGTTAGTAAGAATTCAGGAAAAAACCTCCAATTTTCTTTCAGGCAAAACAAAAGCTTGTTTTGAAGGAAACAAAGTGTTTTAAGTACTTAATAAGCTTGCTGAATTCAGTTGCTGTAGGATCATTTAGGAATTAAACAGAAGGAGGCTGTGTTAGTAACAAACTGCGGTTTTGGTTGGAAACAAGGATTCATTCCTGCTGGAGAAAGCAGAGGAAGCCGCAGCCTGTGGGCAGAGCTCCTGGGTCTGTTTGCAAGGTGGGGGGGTGGGGGTTTAACAGCATCCTCTATTTGCCTTTGTTTAGGCTGTGCAAATTATTTGTGTGCTTTAGGATTTCTTCTCTCCTTCAGCAGATGTTTTGTCTGTGCAACTAGTGGAATAATTAGTGAGAGATGTGGCACTGGTGTGCAAAAACCTTGGGGGTGGGTAGAGAAATCCCAGAGTCCATCCTGGGAGCAGCTGGCTGAGGAGCACAGTCAGCACCAGATGCCAGAAGCAAAATTCACATGGCCCAATGTATTTGACTTTATTTCTGCAGAGGGTATGTTCTCCCCCCTGCCAAAAACAGGCAGGGGCTGTGTCTTAGGGCAGAATACCCTGCTGCTGCATATGGTGAATTTCTCTCTACATGTGAATCATTCACTTGGGATTTTTATGGTGGTGGCTGGGGATGATTAAATGTTCAGGCTGTAGGAAATTAGCAGGAGATATGAGTGTTTTCCTCAGTGGCTTTGGCCCCAGTGGTGGGGTGACATGGGAAGCTCTCCCTGTGTGGATCAGGCTGACTGCAGATTTTGAAGTCTGAGGCTGTGTGAGCATGTTTTTGCTCAGCTGCCATTTCAGTAATGGCAACAACAAGCTGCTTCCTCTAATGATCTTGATTTAAGTTATCGGATATTTCCTTAATTAGCTGCTTCATCTACTTACACCTTAAATGAGTCTATTTGTTCACCCAGAGAAAGGGAAAAGTTCTTTTTTTTTTCTCTTTTAAAGGGTGGTAGTGGAAATGTGCCGGTGTGTGTGGTTTTGACTCCAGGAGATGTTGGTGCTTCTTGTGGGCTGACTCTCCTGGCAGCATGGATTTGAAATGAGCTGTAGATGTACATTTATTCCTGGCATCTGTGTTATGCACACAAACAAAATGAGTTGAAGTGGTCCCTGATCATGTGTATGAACTGGACTGAGGCTGGGGTTATGTCTCAGGACCAGTTCTGAAGGGGAAAAAGCATCTTTTAATCACCATGGTCTTTGCATTTCCCATTCATTAGCACATGGCACTGTGTTGACCACCCAGTGTCTCCACACAGCCCTTCAAAAGCAACCTCTCTAGCTGGCACCAGTTCCTCACCAGCATTCCCCACGCACCATCCTTTGCTGCGCTTTTTCCTGGATCACAAGGAGACTCAAATGTTTTTCTTTGGAGACTCCTTGTGATACATGTGGCAGCAGCCCGTGCTTCAGACCCGCCTATTTATTCCTGCTTTAGTACTGTTTATTACTTTAATGATATTCCCTTCGTTAGCCTTAGCTTCACACTCTCCCTGGCGCAGAACTCACTGAAACACATATTGCGTAATGAGCCTGCTTCCATATTTAAATCAGAGAGACAGGAGCTGGGACTCTCCCAGCTAAAATGGAACAAGGTGCTTGCCCTTCAGTTACATTGAAGTATCACTGCCAAAAAATTATGTATTTGGGAGGAATTACCAAAAGTTCTGATGTACACAAGCTTTAGTCTGTTGAGTCCTCTACATTTTTAGCTGTTTGGCTTGAATTTGGACTGTACAACTTTCCTCTGCCAGAGAAAACGTTTCCTGTGTCCCACCTGAAAGGCAGAGCATCGCCCTGCAGAGCAAAACCACAGGGAGCAGCACAAACGTGTCTCCAGCACCAGCACTCACTCCAGCTGGGACCTGCTTGGATGGCTGTGCTGGAAATCCCACGTGTCACGTTTGGCAGCACACCCAAAACCCCCAGCCCCAGTACTGCCAACCCCAGCTGACTCTGGGCTCTCAGCATTGCTCTTGTGGTCTTGGGTATCCCAGGGGCATTGCAGTTTTTGGGTTGGTTTGTGAAATAGCTGAGGGTTGGTGGGAAGGACTCAAATACAGGAATTCTAATGGTCCAGAAAACAATATCCTAATATTTCTAAGTTATGAGTTTTATGGTATTGTGCAAGCAGGCATAGTGGATCTTGTGGTCAGCTGTGCTTTGAGCACCACAGTCACTGATATAGCAATGCCTCTGGATGATCCATCTTCCCTTAGGTGTCCGTCCTGGATTGCTTGTATAACCTTGGACAAATCATGGACACCTTCCAAGCCTCAGATGGGGGAGAACAGCAGAGTTCCTGCTGCAGCTGTTCAGGAGTTGGTGTCAGAGCAGAGCCAGCCCCAGAGTGGTACCCAGGGATTCATGTGCCCAGAGGGTTCCTGCAGTGGACCCCCATTGTAACAGGGACCTCCAAATGCAATGGAAAAAACCAGTAAAACCAAATAAGCTAGTCTCAAGAAGAAAATATATTGCAGGCTTGTCCCCTCTGCTCTTCTTCCTCTGCTGATCTGTGGAGGAGGTAGTTGAGAGGAAATATTTACTCTTAACAGGGTTCGATTTCTCTTTGCATTCCTTGGAAATCTGTGTTTGGATTTTGCCCTGTTGGTGTTGGTTTATGCAGTGATGTTTCCAGCAGCTCGATTGTATGGCTGTAGTTCCAAATCTTGGCATTTTCTGCAAAGATAAAAAAGAAAGATGGTACTGAGTAATGAGGTGGCTATTTAATCACAGCAGGACTCGCAGGAAAATGTGCATTAAGTATTTATGGGACAGTATTCATTAACATTTTCACTCTGTTGACACTGGGCAGTTCAACAAAACTGCTGAGAGAATCAGAGTCTGTGTTGCAGAGCCAGAGACCTGGAAAGGGCTGCAGCAAAGGAAAGGCGTGAACGCTGGCTTTGTTACCAGATGTGTCCCTCGTAGCTGGCATTGCATTTGGAGTTGCAGCAGTAAGCAGGATTTCAGTAGTTTCACTTACCGTTCTCAAAATGCTTGCGGTAAATATTTTAGGTCTGATCTTTCTGGCTGCCGTGTCTTACCAGAGTGCAAGTGGCTGACACGGAACCCCTGGTTGGCAGGCAGGCAATTAGAGAGATAAGCCTAAGTGACTTCATGTGTCTCCTTTTTAGATTGCTCTGAGTTGATGTAAAGGGCTGGGATTAGCAGAGATTGAGTTCTCAGAGTGCTGGAAACCAGCTGTGGCCAGGGGCCTTTCCAACATGAGCTGTAGGTACCAAGTTACAGAGTGAGTTTTCTGTGGGCATGAAATGATGCCAGGAAGATTAAAACTGATGATAAAATGGTATTAATGCTTGCTTCATCAACAGCATAGAAGGTATCAAATTACTCTGGTGCTATAAATCAAAAGTGTTTCTTATATTTGTTAAGTGAAGCTATTTAAATGGTTGAAATGCATTTACTTGCTGGCCATTGCATCCTCAGATGCAGGATCACAGCAAAGTGTATTAGATTTCCCACAGTGTTAATGGAAGGTCTGAAGCAGTAGCAGCCTGATGGTTTAAATTTTCCTTTGAGATGACAGGGGGTCTTGTGTTAGATTTTTGGATGCCTTGTTCTAGACCAGTACTGTGAACCCAAGATTGGCTCAGCAAGTGACATGCCCAGGTCAGGGTATGCCTACAGGCACCTCCCCTGGTGCAGAGAAAGTTCCTTTTAGGATTACTGTCATCAGGAGACAGCTTTGTCCTACTTTTTACCAAGTATAAAAGGGACATGTACAGGGAGATAATTACCTCCTTTACCTGAATGCCTGTTGGTTAAAATAAATGTGAATCTTGAGTAATTAGCAAATGGGTTCAATGTGGATGTCTCTGCAATCCATTTATGTACTTGAAACCCGCATTGATTTCCACTGGCACCATTCAGCAGAGCAGCAAGTGTAAGGTCTGACTGTAGCCATGCTCTTGGCTTCCTGATACCTATCCCCTGTCCTTTGTATGAGGAGGGAGATGCTGATGGCAGTCAGGACAGTGGTGTGGTTTGTGCCAGCACAGAGCTTCTCACCATGCCTCAGCCTCTCGTTTGTCCTATTTTTCACTGTGCATGAAGTGATGCCTTGTGGCACCCCACGTAGATGGCTTTGATTAATTTGCCTCTGACTTTTCACTGACTAAATGGTCATTCAGCAAACCTCCTGGTTGCAGTTATTCCTGAACTCTCCAGCCCAGCCTGGGCTTCTTCCTTTCATGAGGGGTTAAATTTCCTCAATATAAACATTTTCTGCTCTCTTAGCTTGTCCTTATTTGTTGTTTTCATACTCTGATTTTCTTGAGCACTGCAGGAAACAGCCCCTTGCTTGAAAAGCTTAGAGCTCACACCTCCAAACATCTTCACAGCAGATATTTTCTGAGTGTCTTAACACCCCCTAAAAATCATTGGGAACTGAATCCTTAACTATTGACAAAATATGCAGATACCCTGAGAATCTGACTGCTTCCCCTGACCACCTCCATTAGACCAGGGGATAGCAGAAAGGAAGTGAGAAGATCATTCCCTCCTGGAGCTTGAGCACCAGAAATTATTCAGAATTAGTCTGGGTCTAAGCCACAGCATATTTTTGCAATTTAAGTCCTGTAGCTTGTCACGTCAGCAGATTTGCAACACTTGTGCTGACTGTGGATGTTGATCCAGCCCCTAAAACTGGTGGAAGAACATAGTTTTTTCTGTGCTATATGCTCACTGCCGACTTTGTTGTGCTTCAAGGGAATTTAGCTTAAAGATGTGTCAGGGAAGGACATTAGAAAAATGGCCATCAGTGGGGGATGGTTATATACCCCCACCAAAAATTGTATTTGTCATGTTTTGCCATTTTGTGCAGAACACCTTGTCTCTGAGGCTTCAGGCACTTCAGAAAGTTGAGTATGGTTTGCCTCAACATAGAGGAAACGACGTTTTGTTCAAAATCACGGGCAAAATCATAGTTGACATCAAAACTAAACCCAGTTTCATGTTCCTTCTGTAAGCACACAGTGCTGCTCACTCAGGTGGAGTGGCTGGAAAAGCACATGAGTACTCTGCTCTGTGTCTCATGTGGAATGAAAACTATCAAAGTCAGAACTTCTTTCACAACACACACGTTCAGAATGCAGCAAGTGTCAAAATCTTGGGCCATGGTTTGTGTGGGTGCGTGCAGACACTCGGGGAGGAAAAGGCAGCTGTTGGGCTGCAATTGCTGCCTGTTACACTGATTACAACCTTGAGCTTCCTTCCTCCATCTATTGGGTTGGCCATCCATGGCTGCTCATCCCTTTGAGGTACATTTGAAGTGCTTGTTACCCGTGACAGTGCTCCCCTCTGCTTCTGCGTACTGACACAAGGGAGTGATGGCAGTTTGTACAGAGAGGGGATTTTGGGGGTTGTGCTGTTCACCTTGAATTAAGGCCATGGAAGGGGGAAGTGTTGCCCTTACTCTGCAACTCCACATTTCTAAAAATCTCAGCCAGATGAGCCACCCTGATCTGGAGCATGCCAGCTTGTTTGGGATGGAGGGAAGAAGACTTTTTTGCCCTGTACCAGTGCAACCAGGCTAACTACTAGTCAGAGCAATCCTCTCCAGTCAGGACATGCCACAGGAAGGTTCCCAGATGGGTTTAACTCATCCACCATTTTCCATAAATAGCCTCAACCCTCTGCTGCAGGAGCCTGGCTAACACTGCCTTCAGTCAGCAGCTGAGCTGACCCCCAAACTGCTGTTCTTTTGTTGCAAGGAGACACTGTAAGTTAAACACTCAGCAAAAAGAAAGCCCCACTCCTTGGGATGCCCACCTGTTTTTTATTTCCCTGGGGAGGGGTTATGCCTTGTCACAGGGTGCTGATTTTACACAACAGCCCACTCCAAAGAAGCTGTCTGAGCCACAAAACAATGGGACTCACTAAGTTCCCAGCAGCAATAATTTTTCTAAAAGGCTGATGTATTTAGTCTGCTCGTGTTTAGCAAACATCTTTGCTTTGCCCTTTGAAGATAATGTTGCGTGTTCCACACAGCTTGGTAGGAGAAAAAAGAGGAAGAAATGGCCTGTAGTAGTTTCATCATGTTTAATGAGCAGTGGCTGGTGGGAGCCATGGCATTCAATGATGTCGTGTCCCCTGTTAATTGCCAGCAATTGGGTTTCTCCACCCCTCCTGATGCTTGAGCTGTGGGCAGGATGCCCTCCTGGGCTCACATAAGCTGGGAGCCCCACAGCTGAGGCTCAGGCTGGTGGAAGGCCAGCAGCAGCCTGGCAGGGTAATGTGTTCTCTCTGCCTCAGTGTGGTTATGATGGAAACAGCCAGCATCTTATAGGATGGATGGCTTTGAGCCTTCCCTAGGACTGTTTCCAGGTGTGTGGGTCTGGATGTGGCACAGTGAGGAGGGATGCTCTCGTGACACTGCCTGCACTGGACCCACCCAGGGGAGTGGGGACACTGTAGGACCCCGTGGAGGAAGGAGCCAGTGTAGGAATCAGTGCCCACCTTTCTGGCCAGCCCTCTCCTGATACAGTCTTAATCCCTCCCTGCAGGTGCTGATCCCCTCTGATCCCCCTGTGCCCAGAGCAGACTATATAGTTGCATTTCCCTATAGATGATGATAAGATAAAAGCCTGGCCGTGTTCTACAAGAAAAGAAGAAGGTTTCAGGGATGACAAGCTGCTGCAGGAGGAAGAGATGTGGGTTTCCTGGCTGCCTTTGATGAGGGCTGTGATTGATGCTGTGTTTGGAGCAGGCAGTGACGTGCTGACCTTTCCCTGACGGGCTGAGCGCCTCTAATGATCTTGATGGAGCTGGCGATTTGTGTATTGGGTTTGATGTACAAGGCTTGACACAGCATGGAGAGATGGGACTAGAGTATGACTGACAGCCCATTCCCATTAAGGATGGTCAGGCACAGGCTGTTCTCTAGTGATTCCTTTCAGCGAGAATGCTTTGACGAATTATATTGTAGCAGAGAAGTTTTGCTGTTAAATACCATCCTTTTAATAGCTTCCAAGCAGTTAAAAACAGATGAGAATGAAGTAACTTGCAGGCCAGAAGGCTTATCACTAAAAAGGCTGTCCAGATTATACATTTAATTAATATTTAGTAAATTATTTTTACTCTGACTTTAGTGGTAAGTCCTTAGGCAGATAAAACAATGCAGTGGCTTGCATCTGGGATTCTTTTTTTTTCTGTAATTCAGCTGTATAAAATTTCAACCCTGGACTTCTTGCAGGCAACATTAAAACCTTTTAATTTCCATGAGTTGAGCTGTGTATAAATCACACCCTGGTTGGCACATCTCATGGGTGCTTGTGGCAAGAGTAATGAATTTCATGGTTTGTTTTGAGCTACTAAAACCAACAGAAACATAGGAAGCCTGTTGTAATCTCAGCTATCATTCAAGGAAGCAATTTATTCCTAAGTATGAACAAATGTCAACCCACGATAACAAGTTGTTATTACTAATTAAAACAAAGGGAAGGATAGCAAACATCTCCTGTCATGTGCGTGCAGTTGCCAGGCTGTCTGGAGGACACTGGAGCTCCATCCAGCTTTAACCAGTGGGACAGCCAGGCTGGGAACTTTGCCATTGCCTAAGACAGGACAACCCTCTCTGTGCATTCCAGAAAGGGCACTGAGCCGTGATCCTAAGAGGGTTGGGGCTGGGAAACCACCCAAGCTTAAATAGAGATGCCACTTCTCAGAATTTTATTGTTTTCTATGTTTCGGAGTTCGGTTGTTTTTTTTTTTTTTTTTAATCAAGGTTGGCTTGATTGTAGAAGTCTTGTGGAATTTGGGGTGTACTTAAACAGCACATGCTAGTCCATCTGCTGGCACTAGCTGGTTTTGTATCATCCAGGGCCACTTCCTGCTCTCAGGTGTGAAATAAAAACCCATTTGGGCACCTTTCTTCCCACTGCTCTGTTGGGAGGTGAGGAGCCAGGTGCATTCCTGACCACGTCTGATCTCCCCCTGTCTGCAGACACAAAGGGAAATTTAAGATTTGACATTGCAAACGCCCCTTCTTGTTCATGACCCAGCGGGCATGATTCCCTCCCTGGCTTCATATGAGACAATTGGCTTGATCCAAAAATGTGCTAAATTTACCACCTCCCTGTGCATTCAGCATAGCTTGGGTGCAAGCAGCAAACAAGTCTTTTCTCTTAGTTGGCTCTGTGTCTCCTGGCTGGGAGTAGAAGCACAGCCATCTCAGTGCTTTGCTGGTGTCAGGGGAGTTTGGCTGGAGGTTTGTGCAGCCCTGTGGCACATGACTGGGAACAGGGGCTCATTTGGTGACAGCCAAAGCGAGGGAAGCACCAAAATCCTGCTGGCAGCCAGGGAAGATGTGCACAGTCTGGTTTAAGGAGGTAAAAACCAGGCTTGTGTCATTTGTCCAGGACTGGGCTGGCTCAAGACTCACCTCTGAGCGTGGAGATGGTCAATTCCCCCTGGTCCTGGGGAATTCACAGCTTTGGTGGTGGGGCCAGGCAGTGCATGACTAGTGCAGAGGAGAGCTCAGTGACTTAAGACAAGAATTCCTCAGTATATAACCACTGACCCGAAACACCCTGTTAGACAGGTTTGAAGCCAAAAAATAAAATAAAAATTATCTGATGTGACAGCGACCCTGACAGTGTCAGGCAGTGAGAAGGGCAGCAGCGAGGGAGTCCTGAGCTGCTGCCAAGGCACATGCCAATTCAGAATTGCAGGGTTAGTTGGTTATCCTGAAAATACATCTCTTTATTTTGTGTAAATGGAAAATTAATTTGTTGCTGATCAAAGGTTTAGATCTTTGGACAACATACCACCAGATAAGCTGAAGATTTATGCTTTTCCTCTAACATATTTTCAGTGAGCACTTTATTGTTTGTGGAAAGGCCCCAAGAAAAAGATGTGATTACAAAAATAACTGTTGAGTTTATTTAGCTTAAATTACGATAGAGTGCTTTAATGAGGCTTTTGTAGACATCATTAAAGGACACTATTAAAAAGTCTTCAGATGAGAAGCCTATCAGGCTAGCAAAGGGGAGAAAACCACAGGAGCATCTGGATTGTTCACATTCAGTTACAAATTTGATTTCAACATATAAAAGTAAAAAACATATTAGTGCCGAGTGGAAGCTGGAGGCTATGAAAGCCTTATTGTGTTAAGCTCTCTAAAGCTTCTTACATTAAGGTGATTAAAAAAAAAGAGAGAGAGAGGAAGAGATAGTGATTGATGAAACCCCTATTGTTGGTGTGCCCTGTGTGTCATACCAGGGCATGCAGTGCTGAGGTGAGGGCAGTCCTTTTGGGGTGCCTTGCTGTGGGGGGACTGGGGTACCAGGCAGTGATGCTCAGAAGCATCAGCACAGTGTGCTGATCATCCCTGCATTTGTGTGCTTCAGTGCTGCCAGAGGACATGGCCAGCACAGCATGAGCTCATGGCCACACCTCAGTGTCCAGCTCTGGCTGTGCACCAGAGGGTGCCAGCCAGGGTCAAGGCTGTCTCAGTTGGTAGGAAACAGAAAATTGCCTCTCAAACCAGCTGCAGTGCACATGGGCTGTACCTCCCCTTCTGCAGCAGCTACTGCTGGGCTCGATGGTGTTTTAAAAACTAAATTTCTCCTTGCAGACTGACAGCACAGACCTTTACCCATGGCTCTGCCAAAAATGAGGGCAAGGCAGCAGTGGTGACAGCTGGAGGAATGGGTCTGTTGTGGTTGGTCTCAGGCAGCAGCCACGTGAAGGTACAAATGGCAGCCCTGAGGAAGAGTGGAGGAGGCCAAGTCTGGGGATTATCGATCTGCATCTGATGTTGTTCTCTCTGCCTCTCTGTCTATCCCATTTTCCTTTGTGATAAGACATCCCTGCTTCTAGCATTGAGAGCCATGACGAAGCATTTGCTGCCTTGCTCAAAAAGAATAAAGAAAAGCTCATCCTCATTTAAAGTCCTGACCTGTATTGCATGACTCATACTCTCCAAGGAGCTTTTCCCACATCGTTGTGTGTCTCCTGAAGTATTGTCTCCTGTGTCTCCAGGTATTTGGCTGGGCAGAGTGGGGCTGTACCCTGCTACATAGGGTCATTTCCCTTCCCAGTCACTAACAGCTTTTTGCAGTCATCTTGCCTTTCCCATCCAGTGTTTGCAGAGCTGTGCCCTCTCCAGCCTGTTGTTCTGCTGTTTATCACTGCCTTGTGCCAAGGGACCACACTGGGCTCATCCTATGCTGGGACTGGGCTGGGAGTGCTGGTTCTGCCAGAGGGGGTTGCTCGGCAAATTACAGGATGAGGGTGGGAACAGACTGGAAAAAACAAACTACTGTAGTGTCCAATTCTGCATTTCTGTGGTCAGAAAGAGCAATGGGAAAGCAATCTATTACTGTGCCTGGGGCTGTGAGCCAGAATGGGCTCGGTGGTGGGGACCTGCAACTCCCCTGGCCCAGGACAGGCTGGTGTTGTGTGACATACAAGGGACAGTCTGTGTCCCTGTGGAGCAGCATTTTGGCTGAAGAGTCTGAAGCCTCTTGAGACATCCCAAGGTAGCAGTGCTGTGCAATGCCCTGGTGTGCTGCAGCAGAGGATGCTCACTAAATAATTCAGAAAGGCAACTTGATCTGACATTCATCAGGTTAGTTGCCCAGTGACCTTGAGGACACCAGTCTGCTGTTGCTGCTTGTGGCTCTGCTGTGCAGCCCACTGTCATGGGGAGAGTCAGCATTGTCACGTAGAACCCTATTGATTGACAGACAATCAATATATCAAGGTGATAAAACACAGCATTTATGAAACATGGGTTCTTGCAATGATTTGTTAAATTAGCCATAGGTCTGAGTTTGTGCAAATGGCAGAAATTTTAGCGTTGACTGGGTTTGGCTCTCTGTCATTAAAACTAGCAACAAAGGGAAGAAAGATGGTGCTACATTTACTAGCAGACCTGTCTGTCTCACACCCCTGCACTGAAGCAGGGGCTTCTTGCTCTTGATCTTTCTTTATTTTAGTAGCTTTCTACTTCTGGTCCTTTTCTTCATTGCTGGCAGTTGACAGCATCCATCCTTGTAATGGTGCAAGTCCTTAACCTAACCTTTGATAATGTGCTCTATTGGCTCAGTATTCTCCTTGCTGCCTAATGAAACACCCATTTCACCTGCATAATGTGCAGAATCCGTCAAGAAATCTCATGTGCCTTCTGGAGTTATTCCAACACATGACCTTTTCACAAGCCTCACAGTAGGTAATGGTAATATGGAGCAATTGCCAGCAAACCGGCAGCTTTCAAAGCAGGAAGGCTCATTTCCATTTCCCTGAGACAGTTGTGTGTCCAAACGTTACACAGCTTCTAATCTGATTTCTTGTCTCAGAAGAGGCTGTTGGTTGGGTTTTGTGGATATTTAGATTTGCAAGTATTGGAGCAGGAAGTCTGTCAGGAGTGATGACAATCAGAGATGCTGTTTGGAGACACAAAACCCATCTGCTCGCAGCTAGCCCTGAAGCTGAAGTGTTAGAGACATTGGTCTTTTATTAATCTTTTACTTCAGTTCGTGATTCTCACACCCATTTTATCTTTGTGGATGAGCTTAGAATGAGAAGTGTGCAATTCCTGGTGTGATCCCTTTGTGCAGATGATCAGTTGGCCAAGGAAGCCAAGCAGAATTCACCTTTAGGATGGTTGCTTGTGTGGGGATGACACTGCCACGTGCCCTGTGGTGGGATCATGTCAGGCTGGTTCAGGGTGATTGAAGCTGCTTTAGATGATGGCACAGAGGGTGTTGTACAAGAAATGTGGGGTTGGACACTCACTCATGCCTTGCCAGCCTTTTCCCCTGAGGGTGAGGCTGGCTGACAGAGACCCTTGGAGCACAAATAGAGACTTTGCTCCAAAGTGTTTGTAGCTAAAGGGCCTTTCCTCCTTGAAAGTGAATGCCAATAAACTCAGACATTTTTAGCCGTGTTGGGTGAAAATTAGTATCTACAGGACATGCCCTGTGGAGCAGGTGTGTTCCTTGTGCTGTTTGTAGCCCCGAGTCACTGTTGTGTGCTTTTAGGGATATGTTTCTACGGAACACGCTTAATTTCTGCTCTACAGCATTTCTGCTCAATATCATCATTTTATAAGCAGGCTTCTTTGTTTGCTTTTGCCCTATTCGGTTTTGTCTCATTCCCTTTGTGTTGTAATTAACATGTTCTGAGTTTAAGAGGAAAAGTAAATCATCTTGGGGCCATGGCACGTTATCCACAGAGAGGCAAGACTGACAGCCTGCCTGCAGTGCTGATTCAGGCTGGAAGGGGCAAAATGGGCCAGTTTAGGAAGCTGAAGGATCAAGGAAGATTTTTCCTACAAGTTCTGTTGCTCTTTGTAGTTGGAGGAGTTGAAGGAGACCATCAGCACTTCAGCCATCTCTGGCAGAAGCTCCTGCTCCATGAAAGGAAGGTCTGATCTGGCTGGATGCACTAAGAGTCAGTGTTCAGCTCTTGAACTTGCTGCTCAGACTTAATGGAAAAAAAAAAAAAAAAAAAAAAAAAAGAGTTCAGATCTCTGCACGTTCTCAGTTTGTCCCACTTGGCTGAATAAGTTGGGGAGGCTCTTAGTGAGAGCTGGTCCCAGCTGAAGATCTGATCCTTGAGATTTTGAGTGTAATTCCATGTAATTAAACCTAATTTATGAGCCTTAATAATAACAATTTAAAGCATTTGAGGCTGCAGAAAGACTCACAGCTGTAGTTTCTGCGTCCTTCTGTGTTCTGTAAACATAGCTAATACTGCCAAAATCAAGGGCTCTGAAATCTGGAGTCAGGCATCAAAAGTCAGAAGCATGCAACAGAATGTTAAAGAAACTTCCCAGTCTGACCATTCACGAGACTCTGGCAGTCTCACTCCCTAGGCCAGAGATTCTGACTTTTGGGACTGAAGTCCCTTCATGGCAGCAGCTCCAGTGGGCCAACGAGAGCCACACTTGGCTTCCCCACACACCCCAGTCACAGCCAGACCAGGGTTCCTCCCCAGGTTTCCCATAGCAGAGTCTCAGATGTCCTGTTCCATAAAGCCATTTACTGCCAGAGCAGCAACACAGACATAGCCCGAGCTGGTGCCTCCGAGAAGAACCCTCCAAGAAAGGAACACCTGGGCTTTTTTATCCTCTCACAATCTACCCAGGCACAAGTCTCTCTTTGCACACCACCACCCCTCAGTCGTCTTTGGCTCATGCTCTCCTCTTCCTGCCATCCACCTCACTAGCATCACTGCTCTTCAACTCCTTCCTTATCCAAAAGGTTGGCAGTTCCCAGCTCCTGCAGTGGCTCTCGGTGTCCATTCACCTGGCTGGCATCCCCCATCCTCATGTCCTTTGTTATCCCAAAGATTGATAGTTCATGACGTCTTGTCTTGGGGTCCCACCCAGAGTTTAAAATGCATTTCAGTCTCCATCTCAACCTGCAGTTTGTGAGCCCAGCTACCTGGACAATGTGTATTCCTCAACAAGAACAGCTATGTGTTGACAAAGTATTATTTGCTTTCTGTGAGGGTTTTTTGAGTCGATGGAAACTAGTTTTTTTGAATGTCACTCACTTTTTGCAAATGCTAAAAACTGAGAAGTATGCTGGTGACTGGAATTAATCATTTGAGACCACCGAATTCCCAAACAACGGATTTAAAGAGCAGCAGAAGAGATTTGGCAGCGTAGCTCCTTCGCTGCTTTTTTTTTTTTTCCAAGGGAAAGGAAACACAGGGGGAAGATGCTTAGCATCCCCGTTGAGGTGGTGTATTCCTGGGGCTCGCTGTACTCACCGGAGACACACATAAAAAGGTGTGAATCGTTCATCTGTCGTGGCCGCGTGAGAGAAAATGTATTAAAATATGCAGTGACCAAAATGCCACGCTAATAACTTGTATTCCCCAGAATATTTAGCCCTGCTGGTCATAAACATGCTGCGTCTGAAAGCCAGTAGGGAATCATCGCAAACTACTGTAGAAGATAATTGAGAGAGGGCATTGAAAAGGAGAACGATACAGTGCTCGGAGCCAGCGGATCATTGCGTGAATAGCCCGCGTACCTAAGCAGCGGTGCCTGAAGTTTGACAGCAAGTTGAGGTTCGGTCAGCATCAAATAAGAAAGGAAGGATAATTAGTGTCCTCACAGCATTCAATTTGGGCTGCTGGTGTGGAGCCAACTCTTGGAAACACGCAGGCGAGCGAGGAGGATTTTTTTTTTTTTCCCCTCTCCCATTGCCTAAGCAGCCTACAGGATTTATTGATTTCGGAGAGCAGGCTGATTTCCATGTAAATAAAGGGGCGGGTGGCCGGTCCGCGGCGCCGGTCCGGGTGGGATGCGGTGACTTTGGCTTGCTGACATCATTGCTCATTAACATGCAGGAGAGGAGAGCAATGCAACAGCAGAGCCCCGCTCCACTCCCGCGCCGCCAATTATTCTCCAGGGGCTGCATCGCTCCTCGTTAATGCCTTGCGCTCGGCGAGCAAATTGGACATCCTCTCGCCACCTCCAAGGGTCACTTAGTAAAAGGCAGGCTGGCGGGGGGAGCTGCTGGATTCATTCGGATTGGGAGCGGAGAGGGAGGGACCCTCCGGAGCCGGATTTCAAAGGCAGGCAATTGAGGCGAAAGCTTCAGACGCGGGGCAGGAATGGCACGTTTTCCCAGGGCAGCTTTCCTTTGGGAATGCGCCGCGGTCGGTGCGTGCCTGCTCTGAAAGGCTTCGGCAAAGCCCCGAGAGGCAGAGCCGGGAGCGAGGGATGCTTTATGGCACTGCGGCGCTCCGGCTGGTCCTGCGAGCAGCGCTCCACGGGCACCGGGCACGGCTAGGACAGCTGGGCAGCACGAGAAAATCCTCCCTCCTGCTCTGTCATTGCCGGTGGGAACGGGTAAGGAACTGCCTTGGGCCAGCGACTCCAAATTCATCGCGGATTTTTAGAAGGGAGAGAAAGTAGAAGGGAGGAAGAGGAGGAATAAGGAGCGTTCCATGGATGCACGCAGCTGCGTGCTAACTTTGCTCACTCTGCTGCTTGCTGGTGGGTGAGCTGCGAGGGGCTGTGCTGTTTTTCCAGCCTTTGCTGTTCTCTGTGTTTATGGATGTAAAAGGTTAATTGTTAAATTTGTATTTCTGCAGCTGGAGGACGTCAGGGAGAAATGCTGATGATATTGTAATGGAGTTCTCGCTGTAAAAATAATCGGGAAGGCTCAGCTGGCTCTAATAGGAGTTAAAAAATCTTCATCTCTCGGTGTTAATTGTATTGCTTTGGTAAATGCAGCCCCTAGAAGCCTGGGTTCTCTGTACATTTTCTGAGCAGACTGCATGCAGGCTGGGGCTGTGAATGAGGACGTTGCCGTTCAGATGTTTATTTTGGTGGTTTTGCCTTCCTGAGAATAGGAAGTTTTAAAGTAATAATCTTTCTAAGCCCTTGTTGTTCAAGCCAGAATGCCAAACTATAAAACAACCTAGAACTGCAACCTGGGGGTTATGTTTTTCAGTGCAGTCTTTTCAAGTCCAATTTCCTTTCTTTTCTTGTCCCTTGAAGGAACATTTTAAGTAGATGTGACACAGACGTGACCTGTGACCGTGGAGAGATTTTAATCCAGTTATTCTTTGTTTTCTAGTCGTCATTCCTTGGCGGTGCTAAACAGTGATTGAATCTTTTCGAGCAGTTGAGGATTAGCGCTGGACAGAATAATGCCAAAATAATTATTTGCACCAGATGCAGTGTCATCCTTTCAGTTTTAGCTCTCTTTATCTTGTAACTTATCTGACTTATTTTCATTCGGCGATTATTTCGCCTGCTGTGGGAGCACTTACACGTCTCGCATCGCTGCATTGTGTTTATAAGGGTGCCGGCTTGAGCCTGTGAGAAAGATTTGTGAAGTAAAACTGTCTGCAGCTAACAAGATTATATTTTGCTTCGTATTTTAATCTTCTCCCGTTGTGTGTTTTCTGCCAGCCAGACTCGGCTTAACAGAATGACCCAGCCTTGCGCATTTGCTGTTGGCAGCCTGGCCCCAGCTCAGCCAGCACAGGCACGGATCAGGCTGGCAGGGTTTACTTCCACATGCAGGTCAGCACTGCCTGCCTCAGGGGACACTGTCTGAGCCTTAACTTTTGAAATAATGACAATTTTCAGCCTAGCTCATCCTGTTTCTGAGTGCTTTGCCTATCAGCCAGGTTTTTTTTTTTCCTTTAGGATGGATGGCCTGGGAGATGCTTGGATTGCAGTGTGTTTGCTGGCTCCCGTGGTTTCTGCTTGTCATGCTGCAAATACTGAAGGCCCTTGAAATAGCACATACAGCCCTGGGGCAGGTTGCTGGGAACTCAGTTAGCTTAGCTAGTCTGGAGTGATGGGCTTTGAGCCTGGAATGGGATGGAGGAAAGAGAGGGGCAGGAAGATAAATACTGCCTGTGGAGAGCCCAGAGTTATTAAAACTTGAGAAAACAGTGAAGATCCGCAAGCTGAACAGAAACAGATTTCTCAGTGGACAGTGGGGTTTGGATCCAGGGTGCTAGAACCGCAGGCTTGGAATTTTCATCTTCAGTTAAGAACAAAGCAGAAAGGGACCTCCTGTGATACATACAGCTCTGCATCTTGTTAGGCTGAAAATCCACCCAATACTATCTGGCAAGGTAACCCTCAGGGTAGGGCAGAGCTTTGTAACACAGACCCACATTGGCTCTTGGATGGGGAACCCCAAGAGAGAGTTCCTCAGGGCCCTGCTGTGCCTGCTCTCCTCCACTAGCTCCCCTGTCCCATTCCCATCAGCCAGAGGCCCCATTGGTCTCTGGGATCCCTGGGGTTAGGGTTGTCCTGCCATGGGGAGCACAAACCCTCTTGGGGTGTCCACAGCCCCTGCATCTGCCTCTCCTGTACCTTCTGCCTTTAATAATCATGAGCTTGGCTTCAGCATTGTTTGCCCATGAGCTTCAGGGTTATTACTGCTGCTGCTGAGCCTGTTCTTCTCTTCAACTTGTAAACTAGTGGTTTGCATTTCTTCTCCGTGACTGGGGAAAAATATGTGGTTATTACTGTTTCTGTATGCTAAGAGCTGGACCTTTAAGGGGAAAAAAAACAACCCTAACATAAATATGCTGAGAGTAGCGGTAAGCCTGTGAGCTGGCAGACTGCCTCCATCGTCTTGGATGTGAAGGAGCAGCCTGTTGGATGCCTTTTCTCTTGGTAGCATGGCTGGGCAACAGGCTGGGGCTCACTGCAACTGCTTTTGCCTCTTCTCTCTCTCCCCTTTGCTTGATCTGCAGCTCACATGGGTGTAGCACTTTGCCCACTTCTGTCTAACCTCTATTATGAAAAAAAATTATTGAATCTTTTGCAAAATATCCCGAGAGCTCCAGGTTGTTCTTGTGAGAGCTGCTGAGTTATTAATATCCTTTAATTTAACCATCTCATCTTTATGCATCAGAATTTTCACAGTTTGTGTCAGGGGTTGTGGCTCATGGGAGTGTGGTTCAGGTCAAGAGGGTGTTTCAACACCCTGCTGTTCTTACCCAGCTCACAAGGAGGAACTGGAGCCCAAGCAGGGACCTGTGTTCACTGCAGAGCACTGGGGTGCACCTGGGCTCTCCATAATGGCCTGTGATGCACCCTGGCTCCCCCACTGTGGTGTAGCCACAGGCTGGAATGGTTGGTCGTGTTTTCATTCTCATCCTGGGGTATCGCTGTAAGGTCTGGCCTCAGCTTTGGTCTGTGGTTCTACGATTCCTTGTTTGCCCAAGACGGCACCAGACAGATCAGATGAGGAATCTGGGGGGGGGGGTTGTGCATTGTGTTGTGTCCTGTCCTAATTTCTTGGTCTGCCTCTGGTGTGCAGATGGTTGTTCTCTGCCCTGTGGTGCCTCAGACCACAGACAGCAGGACTGGGAGCAGCCTGGAGGCTGCCCCAGGCCATGCCTCAGGGAAGCAGTGATTTGGGGATAGGGCAGTGGGAAGCCACAGGCAGATGTTCTACCTGCTTGTGAAAGGGATGGTCATGATTCGTGATGGAAACAGAGCAAATGGAAAATCCTCAAAGGCTGCTTTTGGTCATATTTGGCTGCAACTGGCAGTACTGAGGATAGTTCCTTTTTTATTCTTCTTTTTCTTAATTAAGCAAGAACAGCTTTTGCATTGGTTAAGTATGAGTTTTAAAAATAAAATTAGTCTCCAGCCTGAGGCCAAGCATGGACAAGTCAGCTAGAGAAGAGCATTCTTCCAGGAGTGGAAATGGGCTTTTTCATAAAAGCATCAGTGCCATCCTGGATACATTCACAGCTGCTGCTGTGGGCACTGCAGGGATTGGGGGGAACTACAAATAAAACAATACTGTAAAGTTGACTTGCCTTCAGCAAATCAAGGAGGGAGACAAGAGTAAATGAATGGGGAAGATGGAGAAGAGTCTGATTTTACAATTCCTCCATCATTTTAGCGTTTCCCCACCTACCTTTATGGAGATGGGTGGCTACACTTGCTCATCCTATGGCCTTTGAGATCTAGAGGACTTATATCTGTAGGATGCAACCAGTCTGGCTGCTGGATTATTTCTCTTTTCCTTGGTTTCCTGGCATTACTGTTCTGCCAGCTTTGTTGCTACCACCTGATGTTGATCTATCAAGCCAGCTGTTCCCACAACATGTTGTGTCAAGTGAGTGTTGGCATCCCTTGACTGTCCTTGCAAGCCACCAAGGGCACCTTGTCCTCAGACTCTGAATTCCTACTATTACACATACCGTGTGTAATTCACCTCCTTCTCCTCCTGCACTACAGTAGACAGGTAAAAGCAGTTGTTAAGCTCCCTTTTCAACCCAGGTCTTCAACACAGAATCTTTGTAGTTCATTCCCACTGAGAGGTTGGGGTTTTTTCAGCAGCACTGGCTGGAAGAGCTGGGAAGTTGAAGAAACGTTTTGTCTGGAGAGGTGCCCCTTTGTCACTGAGATCCATAGGCCCTGAGGCCATGGACAGCAGCTGAATGGGGGCTGCTGGGACAGTTTGGTTCAAAATACAGCATTAGAGAAGTTGGAGAACAGAACTGCCTGTTTTGAGCACAAAAGCTTGGGGTTCCTCTGATAATTAGAAAGTCCATGAAGAAGACACAGCTGGGTACTGCTTGTGGTTGCTCTGTGACTCAGTTTCCCTGTGCTGGAGAAGAACTGCTGAGTTCTCCCTCTGGCAGTGAAAGACTTAATTTTTCTGTTTAGGTAAATGTTTGCCCTGCCTGTGGGGTCTGGAGAAACTAGGTGGAGCTCACTTGGGATGGGAAAATGCCTCATTAGCTCTCAATTGAGGGGAGGAGATAACAGGCAGAGTTAAGACACCCTTGTTTAAGAGACTCAGGGGTCATATGAGCTGTCCCAAATCCTGAGCCTCCTCTCCCTTTTCCACGAGTTCTTGGGATTTTGTGATTTACTGATGTCTGACCTTATTGCACTCAGAACGATGGCACAATGCTGGAAAGAGATCAGGTTGCCATGTACGTCTTAAACCAAGGGAGGAGGGAATTGTCCATCTGCACTGACTCACCCCATCCGAGCAGAGCAGACAATTGCTTTTTGAGGGATTCCAAATCTTGCATGTTAATGTGTGCACAAATGCATGCAAATCCTGTATTAGGGAGCACAGCAGAGGCGTCTCATGGCCGTGCACGGCCATGGCATTCCTGCTTCTGGCTTTGTCTGGAGAGGGAGCTGCTCCCTGATACAGCCCATTTATTTCCATCCCAGAAGAAACAAGTGAGAAGCAGAGATAAGCACCCGCTGGTGAGTGATAAGGACTGTTTACTGAGTTCCTTCTTTGTCCGAGAGGAATTATAACATTTCTGCCACAATTTTAAACTCTGCCTTCATTCCTGCTGTTGCCGGGAGGCGTCGGGCTCTGCCCTTTCTCAGAATATCTGTGGATCCCAGCCTGGGCAGGCTTTGCCTTGGTGCCGTTTGCTGTGTTATAGTCTGCATGCCCACCCACTAAACGGGAAGAGAAGAGTCCTGTGGCCAGGAGCTTTTCCTGCAGGCAGGGGTGTGCTGTCCTCAACATCCTAGGGAGTCCCATCCTGCCTGTTCACCCCCAAAGCCTGACACACAGGCTGCTCCCCAGGACAGGCCACCTTACCTGGCTCCTTGGCTGGAGCTGCACACTACTGCCAAGGACCCCCTTTGCCTTGGTGACAGGTTGCCCTCCATCTATCTCTCTTCCCTGACATTTTAGTTCTGCTCATGCATTCCCCATTTGGAGTCTGCTGGTTTTTCACAGCAGGGAGATCTCACCTCTCTTCAGAAAGCTGGGGTCACGCTCACAGCTCTCTTCGGAGCCTCTTGCACAGCACTAGTGTTTTCAGCGTGGTTTAGATTTTTGTTGGTGCCATTGCTGAGATGAAAGGGCTGCGGGAGGCTCCAGAGATGGCAGAGGCTGTGCTTTGCTAACAGGGCTGTACAGCAAGGGACTGCCTCATCCCAGAGGCTTCCGCAGGTCAATTGGCTTTGTGTCAAGATCCACGTAAGTGGACCGAAGCTGGGGGTGTACTTCTGCATCCCAAGCAAGAGGCATTTCAAATCCAGGCTCTCTGCTTGGTGTGTTGGGTCCTGTTTGTTTCAGATTCCCCTTGTGTGCCTGTTTTCATCTGTACAGAGAAAAGGGCTGGCGTGGGATGGTGGATCTATTTGCACCTTCCTCCTGCACCAGTGTGTGGGTAGGGATGGGCTTAAAGACTCCTCTGAGGAGAGGACTTGCCCACTGTGCCAGAAGCACCACGTAAAAGCAGCCAATGCAAAATAAAACGCATCCATCTTGTAACTTCACTGGCCTTGAGGAGAAGAAATTTTTCAGTCTGTTTCTGAGGCGTTGCTGCTTTGTACCATGTGAAGTCAATTCAAGGCAGGCTCCTTTCCAGCTAAATCTGACACCAGGAAATGTTCTTTTTCTCCCCATTTGCTTCCCGCCGTCCTGGCCCCTCTACAGGACAGCTCTGTGTGCAGCTCCGTGCTGAGCAGCCCTGCCGATGCTCCCCAGCCCGAGCCTCCTGCAGCAGCCTGGCTGCCGGCTGGCTCCTGCTTGCCTTTCCTCCCTATCCACAAGTTACAGCTGCTTGAAAGCTCCTTTATTCACCCTCCCTGCTCAGAGCCAGGCATGCTGTCAGCATCCTTGCTTCGCTGTTTCCTCACCAGTGCTATCTCTGAATCACCAAGGCAGGTTCTTCCCTGAGACAAGCTTGCAGACCTGGGATGAGAGCAAGATGGAAAGGCTCATGAATGAAGACGGGATTTCCAGACAGTGATTTGTGTTAATTTATTCTTGCTAAAAAAAAACCCAGCCAACTGCCTGCACTCTTCTCAAGTTGCGCAAGGCTGCACAGGCAGCAGAGGTTGTTGTTGCTGAGGCTTTGGTGGTGGTGAGGCTTGGCCAGAGCCAAGGTAATGGCTTTCCCTTTGGAGGAGGTGCCACCCCACGTGAGCTGTAGCTCCTCGTTCAGGGTAAGGTGTGTGACACACTGAGCATCTGCAGGCTGTGCTGCACTTCCTGCAGTAGTGACAAACTAGCTGCTGCTGGCAGGAGCAGCCAGGCAGGCTGCCAGCTGTGGCCCTGCTCCTCTCCAACACCCACCAGCTCTCTGCTGTGTGTGGCAGCAGCACCCACATTGTCACTGTGGTCACTGCAGCACAGGCGAGCGCTGACACGTGCGTTGTCTCGCTTTGTGCTGCTCTGCTCTGAGCACAGCAGGGGAAAACGTGGGGTTTTTTTTTTTCAATTTCATCTCGCATTTGAAATGTACATTCTGATATTAAACTTTTGCTATGGGGAATTATTTTTAATTATGGTGAGCTGGAAGATGATAAAATAAAGTTGAGTAAGTGAGACCTATGTGAAGAAGTCATGGAAACCTGATCATAGAAGTGGAAAGGCACTCCTAGGATACTGGGTATTGTTCCCATGAAACAACATATCCTAATGTAAAGAAAATTGTAATTAAAGTTGTTAATCATCTTCTTTTAATGAGGGAGAAAAAGCTGAATGTCTCAGAGGCAAGATCTTGAATTTTGTACAGTTTGCCCAGGGAGGTGGCAGAAACCCCATGCCTGGAAGTGGTCAAGGTGCAAATTTAATGGTGCAACTTTGTCCTGGCTTGGGGACTTCACTATTGGGTAGATAGACTACCTGTGTTGTTTTCATCCTTTGCTTTTCTGACCAGGGAAGCCACTCATTAGCAGTACTTGCTTGCCCGGGATGGGGCAGGAGGGAGGGTGTGGTGAACCAGCTTCCTGACCCAGTCCTCAAGCTCCTGGCTGAATGTGGTGGGAGCTGGGGGAGGTGGGAGTGATCTTTGGCATCTAACTGATCATACATCTCACCTATTCACTCTTTGACACTGTTATTACAAGTCCTATTACAACATTTATTTAATTTCTTAAAAGCCAAGACGTCTGATGCTCTCCTGCCATCTCCCATCTCCTGAAGGGGATGTATCTAGAGTGGGAAGGAGGGAGAAGCCTCCTGTGGGCTGGCTTTTTCCCCATTATAAGGCTCATGCTCCCAGTGGACTGTTTGGTTTGTCCCCCTTTAAAAAGTGCATGATCGACATCCCAAAAGTCAAAATTTGGTTAAGTCCTGAACTCCCTTAGAATAACTAACTCTAGTGCCAAATCTGGGGCTCTGTGAATTATTTTTAAAATCTTGTTTCCTATTAAGCTGCTTTTAATTGTGTCATGAAATGAGATGGAAATAGCAATGATACCAGTGACTTTGCTGAGGCAGAGTGCCCCTTCCACACCATTCCACGGTAGCTGATTAATTAAAATATTCACATGAAACGGTACCTTGATTATTTTTTAAGGAAACAGCCAGAGGTGATGCCGAGTCTCCTCGACTGGACGCAAACCAGACGCTGGAGTGTGTGGGGGTTGCTGTGTGGTTTAGATCTGATGAAAGGCAGGAAATGGGAAAATCTGGCAAATCTCCCTGGCTTGACTTAACGGAGCCTCTTGACTTTTGCTAGAGTGCGTTTTTTGTGCTGTAATGGCCAAATGGAAATTTAGACTTGAAGCTGGATCCGAGCACCGCTATGCTTAGCTGGCTTGTACACAGCAGTGAAAGAGAAGGAAAGGTGTTTAAAAATTCCAGCCCCAGGGTTTAACTATTGCTTTCCTCTGAATTTCTTTGCTTTACCGCAGAGCAGAGAAATCTGCATTGGCAACTGCAGATTCTCCCTTGATTTTGTGTGGTACCTTATTATTTCTGAGTTGTCTCCCTTCTGCTACCCAAGTGAAACCTTATCTCATTCCTCAGAAGTCAGTGGTGCTTCATTAGTGCAAATTAATTCAGAATCCTGTGTGGTTGCTCTAAAATAGATACCATTGACCCAGCCTGTGGAAAAGCATTGAGTTTTCAGAAATAGAAGCCAATTTATCAGCATTCCCTTTAACCTCTTTTTCTTTGTCAGGGGATGTTTTCAGCCAGGTTTGTCCTTCACTGTTACCGTGGTGAAGGGGCACGATGATTTAGAGGGATGAAACACCTGTCCTGTGAGGAAAGGCTGAGATTGGAATTGTTCAGTCTGGAGAAGAGAAGGCTCTGGTGACCTTATCAGCCTTTCAGTACCCAAAGGAGCCTACAGGATTGCTGGGGAGGGACTTTTTACAAGGGGTATATAGTGATAGGACAAGGGGGAATGGATTTAAACTGAAACAGAGTAAGTTTAGGTTGGATATTAGGAAGGCATTCTTCACTCTAAGAGGCCCTGGCACAGACTGTCTCTAGATCTTGCAGATGTCCCATCCCTTGAAGTGTTCAAGGCCAGGCTGGATGGAGCTCTGAGCAATCTGGTCTAGTGGAAGGTTCCAGCATCCCCATGGCAGGGGAAATTCTGCATCCGCCTGCAGATAAAAGTTCAAGTTCAGGGCTGTGAAGAAAATCTGTCACAGGCCAGAAGTTGCAGGAGCAGCCTCATTAAAGAAGCATTAAGAACAACAGATAAATGCAGTGAATTAAGCTAATGGCTGTTGAATTGCAACCTGTGGGCTGTTCTTTCCATTCTTGTGCTTTCCTCCCGTGCTGCTGAGCTGTCGTGTGCCACCGAGCCAGGTGGTTAAGATTCCATTGCAGTGTGACTGTGGGTTTTGTAGCTCCCTTAATTTAATTTAGCTTTATATGTTCAGACTATAATCAATTTTTATGCTGCTTTAATAAGCAAATTTATGCTATCAGCATGCTAAAGAGACTTGTCATTCACAGCTTCCCAGCCAATCTACCATTTCCCATTTTAGCAAAGTGCTCAGTTCTCCTAAATTTGGTAATGACTCTGCAATTTTGGCTGGCAAGTCCCCCCACCAGGCATGGCCTGTGCCTGTGCTGGCCCCTGGAAATACTCTTTGTGGTGCAGTAAAGGGACAAGCAATTGCATATCCCCAAACATGGGGCAGTCTGACTCAGATGGATTGCCAAGTGTTGTTACAGCAAATAGGGACTTTTATTTCCTCCTAGCAAGAGAGACAAATCCTGTGTTAGAAAATGCCTGAGCATAAGAGAGGGCTGAATTTAGTCTCTGCAGGCAGCAGCTGGCAGGAATCGCTTTCTCATTTAAAGCACTGCTCACCAGGGCATCTCTTTTTCTCTCTCCCCACCTTACAGGAAGATTTGCCTTCACTGTAAGTGCTCCCAGGAAGAGCACATTGTAACAGTTATGCCTCTGGAGATGGAGAAGACAGTCACGAAGCTCATGTTTGACTTCCAGAGGAATTCAACTTCTGACGACGACTCAGGCTGTGCTTTGGAGGAGTATGCCTGGGTCCCCCCTGGCCTGAAGCCTGAGCAGGTAATGATGACACCATCCAGCTACCAGAAAATAATTGGTTTTGCATGTTCTTTGGAAATAGTTTACCTGATTGTTCTTCTAGGGGTGTGAGCACTTGTTGCTTGTGGTTGTTTCTGGGTGCACTAGAGAGACTTGCAGGGATGGGTCTGGTCTGGATGCTCAAATGGAACAAAACAGACACGTGATCCTTGCAGGACCTGTGGTTTGCTGCGTCTGTGGATGTAATTTGTAATTGAGAGGGGGGAAACAAAATACCTCCAGGATGGGATTTCTTGTGGTTGTGTAAGGGAAAAGATGTCTCTAATGTTTCACTGGGAAAAAAGTGATGGGACTCCAGTGTTTCCCAGGGGCTCAGTACTTGTGTTCTGCCCTCCTGGACTGCTCCTCTCTGTGGTAAGTCCAGGGCAGGCAGTCAAAGCTGGTAGATAGCTCTGAAAATTGGGCCAAAAGCTTTGTGGTTTGGGTTTTCCAAGCATGATGTTTATGCCTTACTGAAAGGAATAGCTTAAATAAAGCTCAAGTCTCTTGGTGCAGGATTGAGTGGGATGGATTAGACCTCAGTGTGCTTTGTGGAGCATGCATTGATTTTGCTCCTTCCAGTTTACATGATTCCTTTAATTTTTATGCTGGTCTTTCATATGTTCAACTCAGAACTTCATTTGCAGTGGAGATGGCAAAATGAGCTTAGGCTTGATAATTGCAGTATGATATGATATGGCAATAATTGTAAAATGTGTGAGGAGGCTGGAAGGGGGTGGAAAGCTTTCATTCTTACTGCCATGGTTGCTGTCCTTAAGTACTGTGTTTTCCTGTGCTTTTATTCAGACAGGCTTAGGAATTTCCTGAAATATTTTGGCACCACCCGTAGGCTGTAAATATTATCTGTCTGATTAGAGAAAATCCAGTTGTTTGGTGGCTTGTTTCTTTCTTTTTTTTTTTCCTTTATAAGCCTTTATAAAGTCTTTATAAGCCTTGCTCAGTGCTCACTTGAAACTCCACAGTACCATGTGTTACATTTGGTGCCATCCAACCGTGCAAATCAAGCAGCAGCCTCGTTTTCTGTCACTTTCCTTATGTCAGAGGCTCTCTTTTTGCCTCGCAGGAGGTACAAGATGTGGTGCATGGAGAAATACAGATGGTTCTGCAGTAGCTCTGCTGGTCCTTCATGCTGTGGCAACATGAACTGGGTGGGTTTGGGTTTTGGTCCCTGTTGGAGGACCATACCCAACTGGTGCCACCTGTTCTTACTGCTGGTTTCTGACCAGGCGTGTCGGCAGCTTCTGGAGCACAAGCTGGCCCATGTTCCTGTAGCTTTAGGTGGAAATACAGGTATTTAGGGACAGGTGGCACCTGACCAGGTAGACATGATCTCTAATGAGTGCATCATGGTGTGGGCAATGATTGAAACCTACTTTCAGCATGGTGGTGACATACGTCAGGAGGCCCACATGCTTCTTTGATCCCTTAGGTGCTTTTCAAGTGTCATCAGGGAGTTTGGGGTGTTCAGGAAGAAAGAGAAGTCCACTAGCTCTACCAGTAGCTGCTGACATCTCATGCATTGCTCAGGTTAATGTCTTTTTAGGTTCTTCCAGCATATATTTCTTGCAGAGGTCATGGTGCTCCTCAGTCCAAACACTTGTTTTCTCAGTACACTCTTCAGTCTTCATCACTGGGCCTTTCAGCAAATTTGCCACTTCAGACCTATCTCTAATTACCATGGAGATGAAGAACTCTGCCATAAGCAGAGCCAGAGACACGCCCTGGAATCCATCCAGCAGAGCTTATCCACCAGCCCTTTAATGGCTTTTCACATGTTAAACAAGCCACTAAGATGACAAGAGCAAGGTGTGACTTCCCTGGGCTGTGCAACAGCCACACTGCAGGCCTGGCGTTTGTCCCTGGGTGAAGAGCAGTATCCTGAATTTCATGGAGTCACAGAATGGTTTTCCCATGGCTGGGGAAGCCCCAAATGGCAGTAGGGGCCATTTACCTCCCATGGGGGTAGGAGATGCCTCTGCAGCGACATGTAAGTCTGCAGACAAATGTGTGGCTTTTTGGTCAATGAGCCAGGTGTGTGCATGTGATGTGGAGCCTCTGCAAGGCTGGCGCCTGCCATGAAGCAGCTAGTGGGCTCTGCTCTGTCTGAGGGTACTGCTGTCAGGCTGGGCTAAAAATACAGATTAACAGGCAGGGAATTTTTCTCTGCCTCCTGCTGTTTCGCTGTTGCATTTCTTTGGACGTGAAACAGATTAAATGAAACAACTTTTTCCGCAATATTCTACTTTATTAAAATCTCTATGCAGTATATGAACTGGGGAGGTAAGTGTTCCCCTGAAAGGCTAATGCAGTTTTCTTATTTTACTTGGACGACAGCCTTCCTACCTCACTGTTCTTGGGAGACAGCGCTCATGTCTCACTCAGCACAGCAATTTACAGGATTTCAGTGGGGAGGAGTTGGCCTGCAAACATGACATTGTTTTTTGGCAGTGTCCACAGGTCATTTCAGTATTTGAAGAGTCCCTTCAATCCAAAGCTTAAATTACTGTCATCTAGAGGGGGATCGACTCAAACCTATAAGGTTTCACTGTCCTCCTGGACACTAACTCAGAACTCAACTGGTCTGTGGTACCTGTCACTAGTGAAAATCATGTTGGTTACTCAGTGCCCAGTACTGAAGACAAAAAAAGCAGTGGTCCAGTGTTCACAGATACTGATCCAAACGTTGTAATGAGGAGTGGAGCTGGAAGTCATCCCTTATAATATGGCTTATCAGTGTCTAAGACTAAAAAGGGCTTTACTCAAAAGCTATAAATATATTTCTAAATATGTTTATACCACAGAGATAAGGATAGTAACTTAAAAATTGATAGCACCCCTGCATATAAGGTATGATAAAATTTTTTCTGGTAAACCAATTAAAATGTATGTCATGTGTGCTCAAGAAAGAGGGGTATGAACTGGAAGGACACTGGAAATGTTATTTCATTGAGGAACCTTCAAGAGCTTAGTTTGTCCAGCCTAAAAAATTGTTCATTAGAACAATTGTTCATTAGAAATGTTCTTCCCCTTGTTCAGTAGAGGGGGAAGAGCAGTTACCAGGCTCCAACTTTAGCCCAAGAACGTAGACATAAACTGTCTCCAAATGCATTCAGGCAGGAAATTGGGATAGGTTTGAAACCATCAGAGGTGTAAGCCTCAGCAACAACCTGCCAGCCAGGAGAGCAATGGGTAAAATCCCAGGACTGATCTCCATAAATCACAATGTGATAAGGAAATAGGGTTTCCTGCAGTAGCAGTCAGCTACACAGGATGGCCAGGAGGCTTCTCTGGGGTCTAATCCCACTTGGTTGGACTTCAGTGAGAAGTTGTCTTATGGCAGAAGAGGGACTTCTCTTCTAGAAGATAAGGAGGCAGATGGGAATAGCAGAGATGGCTGTACAGAACAGGGGACATGGGCTTTGTGAAATGCTCTGTTTTTCTGCCTACAGTTCAATGGTTGGATAAAGAAGTAAGTGTCAAAGTCTTGAAATGGGCAAACACCTTTAGAAGTGTGTCCTCCACAAAGCAAAATCCCAGACTGAGCCTGGCTGCAGAGAGGAAGACATCTTTGGGAGCCAGTTTGTCTGCTGGGGCTGCCAGTCTGACAACTGATCCTCCTTGCACTGACATAAGTTTGAGGGCAGATGCTTGAAATAAGTCCTTTTGTGATGTGTTTTTCACATTTTTAGGCAAGGCATGTGTAAATACATGTGAATGTGAAGCCTTGAGTTCCTTGGGCCTGTGGTTTGGAGAAATCCAAAGGGCTTATAACATGCCACTTTGAATTTATGAATACAAGGGATTTTTAGGATTTCTGTCTTTATTATGTCTCAGTACAGGAGCAGGTGGTTATGGGCAGAAATTTCCAATTAAACAAAAGATGGGGCTCTGCTTCAGCCTTGGCGTGGCTTTTTGTAGGGCTCTGGCATGCCAACATCTGAGAACCTTGCATGTGCCATAAGAATTTAATTCCCTCTTGTTGTCAACACAGTTGCTCTGGTTGAGTCCCTTAAAAATCTCATCTGAGCTAAAATTTGCAGCATGAAGGTTCAGGGGACCATTTTTCTCTAAGGCAGCCATTAGAGCTTGGACCTCAAGAGCTTTACAGTGGTGTGAAACTTGTAGCTGTCACAGGAAATTTATTCAGGGGCTAACATGCATGTTAATCCTTCTGCTGGATATTGCAAGACCTGTTGCAAGGGCTTGAGTTATAAAACCTCCAAGTTTCATCAGTTGCTTTCAGGTCACAAAGTAAGGAAAGGGGAACGGAGGTGAACCTGTGCTGAACATGCATTTACACCTTACGTAAAGATATCCACCATTCTGGTGAGGCAGAAAGTACATTATCTGGGCCAGGCATCTCTGGGGGATGTATGTCTCACTTGTGTCACGGTCATTGTACCATCTTGTTCTTTCTTGAGCCTTCTGAGTTCAGCAAACTGTTTCACTCCTCAAGAGACTGAAGTCTTGCATGCGTCAAGGAAGGAGTATACCAGACCAAAGCAACCCCATGTCCAAAACCTGTGTAGCAGTGGGGAGCAGACCAGCTAATTTACAGCCTGGTAGAGGAAGGACAAAAGGCCTATGAAGAGCTCTTCCTTCCCGGTAGATCCTAATAGCAAGCAGGGTGGATGGAAAGCTGCGGGCCCTAAGGAGGAGCTGTTACTCGTGTACCCTGCTCCCAGGAGCTGCAGCTGCCTCTCATTTTGTCCCCTTACACATGTGCACGCTGGAGTATTTTACCCAAAAGCTGCCTTTCAGCACATTTTGAAAAGCTCTCCAGTTTCACTTTGAGGTAGCGCTAAGTCCATCACCTCCACAGTGAACTCTCTCAGTATCTAAATAGTCCGGCAGTTAGCGGCTCTTATTTCAAGGCTGGAGCTGTCTAAATCCAGCCTCCAGGCATCAGACTGTGCCGAATGCTTCCCAGCTGCTGGATGGAGCAGCAGTCCCGCACACGGAATGCTTTTTCTGCATGTGATGCCAGTGCTGCATGACTTGGGGGCAGCTGGAGTGGGGTGGGAGGTCCTGGAGCTGTTCCCCCTACCCTGGAACAGAGTAGATGGAGAAGTGTGAGCACATACCATGCTGCAAAAGAGCCCATGGCAAAACCATGTGTCTGGACTTCTGCTCCGTTTCTGTATCCTGGGGTGTTTTCCTGGTCATGGTGATCCAATGGAAGCTGTTAAAATTACTTAATCCTTGAACAATCTTAACATCAGGGAGGGAATCAGCTACTTTTGGTGGGCCATGGAAACCAAACCACTCGCCTGGCATGGTTTGCTCAGTTCGGAAATTTGAAGAAGATATGTGGAGGTCAGCAGAGGTGAGAGGCAGGGAGTGGAAAAGGAAACTGAAAAACCCTGGACTACCCAACAGAAATTTCTCCTGGAGCTTTATTCCAGTGTGCAGTTACAGCTTTCCTGTGTTGCAGCGATATGCTAGTGTGCTAACCCACGCCTTAGAAATCCAAGAGCATGTAATGTGGGATACCCAGGGGAATGATCAGTGATGATCAATGCAGCAGATGATCATTATCATTCCTGGTGCTCCAGGGGACCCTGAGCCCTGCATGGACCTCGCAGCATAGACCGCTCTCAATGCTGTTGAAAGCACTGATCTGGCTCTTTTTAATCCAAATTCAAGTTCTGCTTAAAAAAAAAAGAAAAATCATGACATAGGCTTTCACAAGTCTAAAATGTGTGGACGTAGGTCCTTCATTCAAACGTTCCTCTTTGATGCCAGCAGGAAGCAGCGCTTCCGCGGGATCTCTTACAGACCAAGGGCTGCTCCAAAGGCTTGGCAGGGATGGATGTCATCCTCAGCTGGGGAGCAGCAGCCTCAGACGCCTCAGCTGCCGTTAGCCTTGGGAGAGGAGCGTGCGGAAAGCCACAGAGCGTGCCAGAACAAATAGCACTTAGAAAAGTGATTTTTCCTTTGTTCCCTGCCTTTGTCCCTCTGCCTTAGGAGCTGGGTTTCCAAGAGTGAACCCAGCGTTGCGGGACGCCGGACTGGCCGGCGCCAGGAGTGCATCTGCCTCCCACTGCTGTGTGCAGCACACGGGTGCTCACGGCTCTGGGGGTGATGCAGGCTTGCTCCCAGCTGGGGCTTTGGGCTCTCTGGGGACACTCTGAATCCCTCCTGCCTCCCCATGCTTGGCAGAGCCAGCCAGCCGTTCCCACTCTTCATTTCAGAGCATCTGGCCCTGCTGTAGGGATTGTTTTGCTTCAAAAAATAAATCAGTGCTTTGTATCCTAATGGCCTTGGAAAAGGAGGACATGCCAGACTCGGGCCAAAGCACACTGAACCCGTTTTCCAGGCTCACACATGCTGTCATCTGTGGAGCTTGTGTGTGAGTCAACGTGTACAAGCACTTGCAATGTTTCACAGACATATTGGGAAAGTTATTTGCGTGTGGTTTGTTTGGGATTTTTTTCCCCCTTTCTTTTCCAAGGGAGGACAGAAGGAATGAGAGACATACAAAAGCATCAGGTTTGTTTCTCTGTCAATTTTAAGTGCTCCGTGTAAAGGATCATTAAAGCCTGACGTGTGCTGCTCAGAAGCTGGCACTGGGGAGGAGCAGGCAAGCCACAGGAGCAGCCCTGCTCGCCTGGGCCAGCACAGGCTTGTCAGAGCCACTGGCTGCCTTCTTCCCTCAGCAGCCAAATCCCGTGGGAGTTTGCACGCAGCAGTGAGCCAGGAGAAGGGGACACAATCGAGCACACACACACACATCAATGTGCGACCAGCTCCCTGTGCTGCCATGGGACATCTCTGGGTATCGTGGAATGGGCTGCCAGGGCTGTGGTACCCTGGCATTTTCCCAGGGGAAATGATGTTGTCCTGGGTAAGGGGGGGACATTGGGGAATGCTGGTGTGCCTGTATTTTGAGTAGATTCCACTGTATGTGATGATTTACTGCACTGTGCCTGAGTGGTGGCTGACTCGCCAAGGTCCCCTTTTTGGGGACATCTGTGCTCAGGCACCCTACTGCACACAGGCCAGCACGTCCTGCCTTCACAGGGCTCTTTGCAAAAGCCTTGCAGCTGGTTTTGCAGTTGGTTTGGTTTCATGAGAGCCAGGCAGGATTGCCCAGCTGGATGTGCTGGAGCTGTCAGGGCTGAGCAAGTCAGCACCCGTGCCAGGACACCATGTGCTCCTTTGTAGTCCATCCCAGCCATACAGTCATCCCAAACAGCCCGGTTTGGTGGGTGCTTTAGGAAGGGGTGTTGTGCTCAGGGCGAGTACAACCAAGTACTACTTCCCAACAGCAATTCGTGGTGTAAAAAAAATGGTATTTCCCTTCCACCTCATTTAATTCATTGATCAAAGAGATCCTTCATCAATAGGTTTAATTTACAGGATGTTTGAAGACTTTTCCTTCTGGGAGGTGTAAGGCCTTGCTCATAGATATGCTCATGTGGGTTTTGTCTTTGGTCACCCTGGGCCCGCCAGGACAAGCTGCAGCCCTGCCTTTATTTAGCAGGGCCAGGGTAGGTTTGTAAACTGTCAAAGTTAAACTGGAAACATACCCCAAACCTAAGAAGACCACAGAACACAAAGGCATTTGTAAACTAATGTAATTACTTTCCTCAGTGCCTTTGAATAAAGTTGGCTCCAGTTTAAAGGCTTTTTCCTACCCTGTTTTTACATTATGTTCTTTCCTTTCTCCTGGTTTATTTCTTTTTTAAATTTCTACCTCCTCCTCTTCCCCTCCTCCCTTTTAGCATCAACTAGCTCTTAATTTCCAAAATGTTTATCAGTTTTTCTTAGCAAAACTTGGCGTTTTCTTTTTGAAAATGAGAAAACACCTTGGGAATCTGCTGTGCCAGGTTCTGGTAGCACAGAGCCCTGTACGAGTGGGACCTCCCTGGGGCAGGATGGAGCTTGCCCAGCCTGCCAGTATCCCATGGCTCTAGCACCCACAGCAGTCCCTGTGTATGGTGCACTGGCCAGACCATCCCCATGGTGTCTGCGACCTTGTGATATTGTTTGAAGCCTTATTTTAACTGAGCGTGATGTTTTTCAGTCTCCTTTGGGGTTTCTCTCATCCAGATGTGAGCAGAAGTCAGAGTGAAGTGGGACAAGGGGGGAAAACTGAGGATGAAACCTAGTCCAGCTCCACAAGGGGCTCCTGTGTGTTAATGTTTGTTGGGATAATCATGGGCAGAGCAGATCTGTAGTGAGGGGAAATAGGAGGATGCAGCGTTGCTGTGTTGTACAGTAGAAGTATTTAATAATAAAACAGTTACAGATACTGCATGGTTTAAAGAGGAAATGTTATCTCTCCGGGGTCATTGCCCGCACTGTTGTCCTTATCTGGGTGCAACTCCTGTTGCAGAGGCTGTAAGGACAGTGAGGAGCCATCAGCAGGCACGTTGGGGGTCTGGCCCTGGCCCTACAAGGCTCACCAGCTACAAGGTTTGTGCGTGCTGCAACACAGAGCTGGATGGAGGAGGAGTTACTTTAGCATAAAACAGTGACCTTTTGTACAAAAGCAAAGTGCAGACTGAGCAGTTTTAGTTTCCCAGCAAGTTAACACTTTCTGCAGACTTTTTCCCTGAAAAGCCAGATTGATCTAAGCATCCCCTTTTCTTTATTTATATATTTTTGGGCATCACACAGGCCTGTGCCAGCTCAGCTGCCAGCTGCTCCCATGCCAGGTCAGAAATGCTGTTGGCAGCAGCGGGGCACAGAGGCAGGGACACTGTCAGCTTGTTACCCTGTGCTTCCCAGGCTTGGGTCTCCCATCCAAGGAGCTGGGTTCATGCTATGGGAACGGGTGATGGATGAGGGAGTGTTATATGCACAGGCCTGGCCTAATGTCAGCAAGGGATGTCTTTCTGCTCTTCATCCACCCTCTGGATGGATCTCTTGGGATAGAAGTGACATCAAAGGTGTAAGGATCTGTGCATCCCTCTGGTTCAAGTTTTTCCCCAGAAGGGGGTGGTGGCTGGAGAAAGCCATAAGGATTTTCTCCCCATGAGATGTTCCACAGGCAAGGATTGTCAGCTGCCTCTGCTCCATCCTCTCCATGAGCACTCCTGTAGAAGGTCCCCTTGGCTGATGCAGATCTAAAGCAAACCCTTTCAGGTTATTTCAGGCAACAGAACACAGGTTGGAGCCTGTTGTATTTATTTTGTTTTGCTTCTCAAACCAAATTGCCCATCCCTGCCAAGCTATGTTGCTGGTGTGATGGGAACCAGTTCCTGTAGTCCTGCTGAGACTAAATGGAAAACTTCCCGGCGGAAGCAGGAGCAGAGCTGGGCACGTATGTCCTGCTGGATTGTGCTCCAGGAAGGCAGCACCCAGGCAGCTGAATGAAGAGCTCCCATCCTTGATTTTTGCCCAGGGTGAGCGTCTCGGGGCTCGTTGCTCTCATAATTTGGCGGCTCTTCAAAAAAAAGTAATTTATGGTCACTGACTTCAAGGACTGGGTGGGCGAAAAAACTTCATTGCAAGAAATCAAAACACAAGCTAACCAATGTGAGCACAGGGCACAGCAAGCAGCCTCTCTGCACATGGGGAATTTGGCAGCAGAAGCCAGCAGGAGTGTGTGCTGGCCAGGCACACACAGACTGTCCTTGTGGAAGCCTGGCTGCCCAGAAAGGGTCTGGTGTGGCAGCTGGGGCATTGCCAGGTGATTTTCAACTGCAAACTCTGCTACAGACTTGCTGCGTGAACTTAGGGAGCTCATTTAACATCGTGATCCTGCAATTAGTCCTTTACAATGTGTATATTTGCTACCTTGTGTAGCATGTCATAAGAATTTTAGTGTTTTTAATGTGCTTTGATGTCCCTGGATGAAGGATGCTCTATAAATGCAAAGTAAGTATTCTAATGTATTTTCTTTTTAACATAACAAAATACTTTGCAGCCATTCTTTCTCTGACAGTTTCCATAGCTGGTGGGTCTGTTTCTGCTGCACCTTGGCAAAACAAATTTAGGGTTTTGCAGTGGCATATGCTCAGCATGTACCTCAGCTTTGCAACACGAGCAGTTCCCTTGTTATCAGCACCGTGGACTGCGTGTGGAAATCTGCTAAAATCTCTCTTTTTGGAAAAGCTAATGATGGGGGAAGGTGTGTGGTGACATCGATTTGGGAGGAACCATAAATCGAAAAAAACACTGGAGCAGCTCTTGCTCGCAGGTTGTTCTGAATGAGAGCAGGGAGTAAGATGAATGCAGAGCAATTATGCATGAATAAAGCTAGGTTTGGATAGTTATTCTGGAATAATAGGGTATTTCTTCCTGTAGAAGATAACTGCCTGTGAGCCACCCCCATCAGCCTGTGAGCCCATGGGTGAGCTCCCCTGCCAGCCAGCCCTGTGTGGCCAGCCTGTGTCCCCATTCCTCCCAGTGACCCACAGCAGCTTCTCACCTGCAGATGCTGAGGGGCTGTGCAGGCAGAGAGGTCTTCTCTGGAGAGAGACCTGGCCCAGGGTGATGCTTTCTAGGCCAAAGTCCAAAGCATACAGTGAGGGAAAAAGCTGATCAGAAACCACTGTAAAGGAAGTGTTATTTGGGAAAAGCCCTGTGAAAGCTGCAGGCAGTACAGCCACTCCAAAATGAATTGCTGGTAGCTGAGGGAGCATCTCGGGGCTAATCCCACCATGGCAAAGGCAGAAAGCTGTGTGCACTGGGAGAACAGCCTGAATCTTTCTAGCCAAGAGCAGATTTAAGGAAGCCAGCCAGCCCTCTGCTTCTGCCCAAGCATCTGGAGACATCTGGAGCTGCAGCGAATCCAAATCCCAGCTGAGCTTCCCCTTACCTTTACCTTCTCCTGCTTCTTCCCAAGCTGTTCAACATCACCCTGGCCATTTCAGAGCAGATCCTCAGCCAGTGAGTCCCCTCCCGGTGCTGGCCCGGCCCTTGAGTGCACATCCCAGGTGTGGCAGTCGGAGGAGAGATGCTGGGGTTCAGGGTGTGCTTCCTCTCCAGGCTGCACTGCGCTCCCAGCGTCGGGCACGCTGTTCCTCAGCCTTTTTAATAGCTGATTTTAATTACACGCTCTGAGACGAAAGAGAAAAAACTAAGCCTTCCAACAGATTTTATCTGCTGTTTATTTCCACAAATTGCTGCAGAAAAAAGCCCGGAGGGGTTTGATGGAGGTGGAGGCTGAGATAGCCAGCAACACGGAGACTGCTGGGGAGCAGCCTTTTTAACCTCCCTGCCGAGGCAGGTGCCGACACATCCCCGCAGCCGGCACAATGCTCACGCTATGGAGGCTGACAGAGCAAACGGTAACGTGCCCACCTCGCCGGGGCTGCCACCCCTCTGCCTTGGAGGACAAAAGAAAACAAACCTGAAGCAGCTCCTGGCTGTGTTTCCCTGCTCAAAATCTTCAGGAAGACCCAGCACTTGCTGCCTCTGGGGGTGGCTGCTGGCCGGGCACGGGGGCATGGGCTCGGCCAGGGAACCCTTCTGCAGTCCCCTCTCTTGTTCCATAGGTGCACCAGTACTACAGCTGCCTGCCCGAGGACAAGGTTCCCTATGTCAACAGCCCAGGAGAAAAATCTCGCATAAAGCAACTTCTTCACCAGCTGCCACCACATGACAATGAGGTCAGTATCCAGAAAATGTCCTTGGACATCAGCAGGGCTGCGGGTGGGGAATGAACCCTCCTGGGGTTGCTTGTGGGAAGTGTGGCTTTCCTTTCCCAACTCCTTTTGGTTTTCAGAGTATATATATATTGGGATATACTTGAATTTTGGTCATGTTGCTATTAAAGTTGCTCTATTTGCTCCCTGCTTTGATTGTTGGAGGTGGGGAGTTGTTTGTTTCTAAAGTTAGAATTTTTTTAAATCATCTTTCTTCAGTTGTCTGAAATAAAAGCATTTCCTCAGCCCTTGGAGGCCAAGGCCCCGTTAAAAGTGGCTTGGAATGCTGTTGAGATTATCTAGAGACAGATCCAAAGTTGCAAAAGCCTTTTCCCAGGTGCTGCTTCCGACTCAGAGTGGGAATGAGTGTGCTGAGGAGGGGCTTCACCTGGGCTGAGCCTCATGAGCTGGGAGAGCCTGCGAGGCTGCAGGTTGAGTCAAAACCAGTCAGAGCAAAATAAACCTTCTTACATCTCACAAGAATGACGTGAGGCAGCAAAAGGGGTCTGGTGTTTGACGTCCTGATCTCACCAGTGAGAACACTTCTGGCTCCTGGTAACCCACAAAATTTCCCTGTGTAAACAAAAAGAATTATTTTCATGCTACTTTCTAAAGAAGCCGCTCTGGGAAATACATGCAGGTAACTTGTTTGAGCTCAGTCAGATTTTAACAAGTTTGCCTGCATGTGGCTGGGTGCCACAGGCACAGCACTGTCAGCATGGGGGGAGCTCCCTGCACAAAGAAGGGACTTCTTCCCTTGGGCCCCAACCTGCCTGCCTGCTTCCCTGGCAGCTGCTAGAAACCCACAGCCTCTGACAGCCAAAAAACATAAGAATAAATGCACAAAAATGCTGCTACTGCAGCCTATTTTCCTGCAAGTCAGACATGCAAGTCTGTGTGTATTTTCTGCAAATTGGCAGATTTTGCGCCCAGCTTCCCTTCATGCTCAATTTTGCTCCTTTGAACATTCAAGGTGTGCTGGTTGCTCATGTGAATAACCCTGCTCAGCTCCATGAGCCTGCCCTCCCAAGTAACGGAGGGAGGATTGGGCGCTGGTGCTACATTTGACCTCCCTGGCTCTTCAGTTGTATTCCCCATTGAAATGCAACCAGCCAAGAGCTAAGCCTGCAGGATGGAAATAGCCAGGAAAACCTCAGAGTTTTATAAGCTTCGGGGAAATTGCATCATTCATTGTTTGTGTCCTTTTATTTTACTTATTTCCTTATTACCTTGCAATGCAGAGGTTTTGCAAATGAGCAGGCTTGATCTTGTGCTGGAAGAGTAGTTCACAAGGCACTGGGACTCTGTCATTTGTGCAGAGAAAGGGTCTGTGCTCTAGAAATGCCAGTGGAATATTTTGAAGACCTCTGCCACAGAAGGCTATTGGAGAAAGCAGGAAGACCCATCAGTCCAATTGCTGGTCTGGGTGGGACTCTGAGAACCCAACTTTTTAGACTTTTTTACAAATTGAGTACCCAAAGAAGCAACAATCCTCCTGCCCTTTTTTCTCATCTCCACCTCTTGAAATTCTAACCAAACCCAGATGACTGATGCCCATATACCTTTGTTTCTCCAGCCTCCCCACAGCCAAGGGCAGAGGTTTGCAGGACCCATGGAATGGCATCTCACTCAGTGCACCCCAGGCACTGAGCATCACTTGTGTTTTTTAGGTCCGTTATTGCAACTCATTGGATGAGGAGGAGAAGAGAGAGCTCAAACTCTTCAGCAACCAGAGGAAGAGGGAAAATTTAGGGAGAGGCAATGTTCGGCCATTCCCTGTAACCATGACAGGAGCCATCTGTGAGCAGGTGGGTAGTGGCAGATGAACTGGTACCTGCATCACCCAAGTTAAGTGAAGCACCTCTCCTGTGAAGACAGGCTGAGAGAGTTGGGGCTGTTCACCCTGGAGAAGAGAAGGTTCTGGGGTGCCTTAAAAATTTTGCCAGTACCTAAAGGTACATGGGAGCTGATCAGGAATTTTTTACAGGGGCATATATTGATAGAGAGAATGGCTTTAAACTGACAGAGGGCATGTTTAGATTAGATACTAGAAAGAAATTCTTCCCTGTGAGGGTGTTGAGGCACTGGCACAGGTTGTCTAGGGAAGTTGTGGCTCCTGAACACCCTGGAAGTGTTCAGGCCAGATTGGATGAGGCTTTGAGGAACCTGCTCTAGTGGAAGGTGTCCCTGCCCATGGCAGGAGGTTCAGAACTGGATGATCTTCAGGTCCCTTCCAAGTCACACCATTCCATGATTTAATGACACTCATGGAACAAGCATCTGCCAGATGTGAGCGCTGGGGGTCTGTCAGGGCACCTTTCAGGATATTTGACATGAAGTTATCAATTCAGCTCCTGGCATTAAGTAGGGCAGTGATTGTGAGAGCATCTGTTGGTGACGGGTGGCAGTGGGGTCACCCACACACCTCCATTAATCCCTGGCTTCTGTGACAGTGTGGTGGCCAGATCAATGGAGGGGACATGGCCGTCTTCGCCTCACGAGCAGGACACGGCGTCTGCTGGCACCCTCCCTGCTTCATCTGCAGTGTCTGCAACGAGCTGCTGGTCGACCTGATCTACTTCTACCAGGATGGGAAGATCTACTGTGGCAGGCACCACGCTGAGTGCCTCAAGCCCCGCTGTGCTGCGTGTGATGAGGTAAGAGACAGCATCTGCCATGAGCGCTGCTGCCCTCCCCAACAGGAGGGTTTGGTGACATTTCCCTTCCATCCCTGACTTTTTTATGGAGGCATACACACCAAACTGATGGTTTGGCTTTGCCAAGGGTTCGAGCAAGCTTTTCCTGAGGTTTCAGGTATTCTTAGTTGCAGTCTGCCTAGGACTGTTATGAGTTAGGTCCTCATCTACACACAGGAAGCTGGGGGGGGTTTCCATGTGTGTTTCCAGTAGAAGCACAGGCCCCTGGCTGTGTGATTTTTAGCCCAGCTGGGTGTGGTGATCCTCCCTTCTCCTCTATTTCCCCAGAAGAAGCCCCTGGTGGGATGAGTGCTTTATTTCTTACAAGTCAGTCGTGTCTGAGTACACGCCAAGCTGAAACAGGCTTTGAGAGAGGCGATTAACAGGCCATAGGAAGCTGAACAAATAGAATACAAAACTAAGATAGAAAACCATACAGAGTTGCCTCTGAGCACTTCTCAAGTGTCAATCTCTGTTTAAAAGGCTGGTGAAGGAAATTGCTCTGGTTTTTAAAGTTATGAAAACCATAGTGTGGAAAACCGTATGTACTATAAAATACCACGTCCCATTCTTGTAAGCATGTAATAGTAAATATTCAAGGCTATATGCACTTCAAATATAAAGAGCACTGATGTATGTGTCCAATTAAATTTGTAATGTTACCAGTGAAAGACAACCCCTAGCTATTCAACTGGCTCTATTTCTTTGTGGCTTAGACTGGATAATTTTTTTTCATGTACTTTTTATCCCTGCAAATTCTCGTTTAATTCTTTCATTCAGCTCATTCTTCAGCGTGCTTTTCTTCCCCTAAAACATCAAGTACTAATTGTGAGAAACAGTAATTCAGGGGTAAGATAATCTGCAGGGGATAAACTTTTGGTGTACCCTGTGCCAGCATAGAGAACCAGGGAGCAGATCTGGGGCTGCTGGCTCCCTTGACTTAGGATGGTGTGGGGATGAGAAGACATGGCAAGAAGGCATCTGCTGAAGATGTTTTAGATGGTTGATTCTCCAGCTCCTCCTTAACAGCACTCTGTGCCTCAGTTTCCCCACTGGTATAATGACTGCAATCACCTTTATAGGCACCCAGGCTGGGATAGCAGCAAGATGAGGAGCCAAGGTAGCTCCATATTTGCTCCTCCCTAGAGAGCTGCCACTTTTCCTTGTGCTTTTGCTCATCCTTTTTGGTCAGGTCCCTGTTTCAGAGATGGGTAAATGTGTTCCAGTAAGCGGCTGCTCTGTTCTTCAGAAGTCCACCAGATCAATAGGTTGTATATAAGTGTGTTTATTACCCTGATCGACCTCTCTGTTTGATGGGTGAGCTTACGAGCACATTACTGCAGCTCTGCCTTAACACTTTGTAGTCTGGGCACTAACGTGCTGCTGAGGAATTTGCATTTTAATGGATTTGCCTAAGAAATGATGAGTGGCCCTACCACAAACCAAATTTGGGAGTCCTCCCCCATGCAGGACTGGGGGAGTTAGCTGTAAAATTTGGAGGCTGCCTGAACAAAGGAGCACAGCTGCCATGCACAGCCCGGAGACACAAAGGTTGGTGTCTGCACCCCGAGTCCCTTTTCTGAGCAGCTCTGCTCCACCCTTGCGTTTCTTCCCCCAGATCATTTTTGCCGACGAGTGCACTGAGGCCGAAGGACGGCACTGGCACATGAAACATTTCTGCTGCTTCGAGTGCGAGACGGTTCTGGGGGGGCAGCGCTACATCATGAAGGATGGGAGGCCCTACTGCTGCAGCTGCTTCGAGTCCCTGTACGCCGAGTACTGCGACACCTGCGCCCAGCACATCGGTACGTGCAGGAGGGCACAGCCCCGCCGGGCAGCTGGCTTCTGACAAGAGCTGTTGCATTAAATCCTGGGCAGGACTGTGCGTGGCTGGGGTAACCAAATGTGCTTATGCCTCTCTCCCATCCCACCAAGGAGGTAACATGGTGATTTATTTGCTTAAACCACTTTTTATCCCTTTTTGTATTCAGAGAGGGGAGGATTATCAGAGGGCAACCTCAGGAGCAATGGCAGCTAGAGAAAGCTTTCTCTGGCATAATAATATTTCTCTGGCACATTTTTCCCCTTTAAATCTCATTTTCCTGTAAACAGCCTGGCTCTTTGATTTAGATTTTTCCCATCCAAGCTTGCCAAAGGATCACATGATTTGATGAGCTACTGTCAGAAAAGATGCTTGTTCATTAGGCATCATTATTGTTTCTGAGCCGTTTTCAATCAACTTGCAGATAGATGTTCTCAGACAGAAAGAAATAATACATCAGGGTCAATTTATGTTTCTAGAACAGTGATTTAAAATGCACTTCAGTCAGGGGGCTAGATGTCCCCAAGCTGGGTGGAAGTGCCTTGCTGCTCTCCCCAGCCCCCTTTGCCACTTGGCTGAGCACAATGAGCACGCAGACAGCCCTTCCTTTGTTCATGGAGGTGAGCTCACATGTTCAAATACTTCATATGCTGCAGAGAAAGAAAAAAACAAACATTTTGCTCCTGTGCAGCAGCCAGATGGCACAGGGAGGGCAAATGCAGGGTTCTCAGTGAAGCACTTGGAAGTGTGCTGTGATCTGCAGCACATCCTTCCCAAAAGATCAGCTGCAGAAAGGTGAACAAGCAGCTGATAATGTTTCTTGCATCCCTTCTCTTGTGCTTCCCCCATCTGTTGTCCTTCACTCCAACTGGCCCACTGGAGCCTGCTGACTGTCAGGTTTTCAGGGTAAATTGTCTGGTTTGGTGTATATTTGCACATTTCTAGCAAAGGAGAGACATGCAACCATTTTGCTGCAACTCAGTCATAGTAGTGTGAACTGAGCATTGTGCTGACGAGCTACATAAATCAGAGGTGAGCATGTGATGAAGTCTTGTAAGGCTTGGGTTGGGTAGGTGAGAATGGAGTAAAGAGTCTGCACTCCTTCCTCTGCAAGATGGTGTTGGGCAGTGGAAAAGGAGCTGGTAAAATCCCACTCACTGTCTTGTCTCTCTGTTGTCCACAAGTGTAGCACTCACATTTGTATAAAAACATTTTGCTCACTATAAGGGGAGGAAATAAACGATTATACAAAACCTAATTTAGCTTGGAATAAAACAGACCATGAAAATACTGTTCATTTATAAGTTACCTGGCAGCACTTGGCCCCACAGCGGGTGTGCAGGCACATGCTGTGCACATGTGGGTGCAGCACTAGCTGTGCCAGCCAGCCCACACTGTGCATGGCTGTTTCTCAGGGAACGAGGGCAGCAAGGGCTCTGGCCAGGAACAGCAGCTTAAACAAGTGTGCAAACATTATAATTGAAACCTCAGGAGCTTTGCTCACGGCTCTGACTGAGAGCTCTGTGCAGACATTGCTCCCTGGGGTTTGGCTGGAGGGAGACAGACTATCTCTCTCAATTCCTTTACTGAACCCAAGGGGGGCCTGGTGAAGCAACCCAGGGAACATGGCTGGGTGCAAGGCAAGGGTGTGTACTCAACCCCTGGGGCCAGCTCTTTCCATTCTCTTTTGGAGAAGGGGCCCCAGAAGCCAAAATAAAGTTAGGATGGGACCACATGCGTTGCTTGCATAGCAGCAAGGGACAGGGGTGTCATCTGCTGTGTTACATACTTAACCAAGGCAGCACAAATTCCTCATTATAGTTTAGTTGGAGGTTTTTTGGTTTTTTCTTTTTTTTTTTTAATAAGCAGCATATTGCTTTTACTTCAAGGATTTTATGGAGAACTTCTTGCATTCCTTTGCTTTATGATCGGAAATATCCCCATTTAGTACAAAATAGCTTGAGGCATGGTTCTGCTGCCTTTCCCAACACTGAGTAACTCCCAAGCAAAGGCCTGGAATTAGAATTGGGAAGAATTAAAAATGGGATTAATTTCATGCATCAGAGAAACCTTGGAAAAGGGCTTTCAAGGGTGAGGCTGAGTGCATGTCACTCATAGGGGATCATAGAGTCATAGGATAGTTTGGGTTGGAAGGGACCTTGAAGGTCATCTCACTCCAGCCACCCACCATCGGCAGGGACACTTTCCACTCGACCAGATTGCTCAAAAACCCATCCAGCCTGACCTCAGTGCAGGTGTTAAGTGCAGTATTTGATAACCCTGACACTGTTCATCTTCTCCCTCAAGGTATTGACCAGGGCCAGATGACGTACGACGGCCAGCACTGGCATGCCACCGAGACCTGCTTCTGCTGTGCCCAGTGCAAGAAGTCGCTGCTGGGACGGCCCTTCCTGCCCAAGCAGGGGCAGATCTTCTGCTCCAGGGCCTGCAGCATCGGTGATGACCCCAATGGCTCCGACTCCTCTGACTCTGCGTTCCAGAGCGCGCGAGCCAAGGAATCCCGCCGCAGCGCCAAGATTGGCAAGAACAAGGGGAAGGGCGAGGAGGGGGCCCGCAGCCCCTGCAACCAGCTGCAGGTCACCTCCAACCGCCTCTCCACCGACGTGGACCCGCTGTCCCTGCAGATGGATCTGCTGAGCCTGGCCAGCCAGACACCGAGCCTCAACAGGGACCACTTGTGGAGAAGCCGGGATGAGCTCTATCACTATGGGGGCAAAATGGAGCAAAGCCAGTCTCAAACCCCACTGCAGCTTCTCAGCCAGTGCAACATAAGAACCTCCTATAACCCCACCCAGGTCCCGAGCTCGCAGTCGGATTTATGGGGAAAACACTTCAGCAACCCAAAGAGGAGCTCCTCGCTGGCCATGAAGAGCCATGGTGGCAGCTTCATCCAGGACTGCAGAGAGGACTACTACTCAGGGAGGCTCCGCTCGCAGGAGAGCTACAGTGACATGTCCAACCAGAGCTTCCCAGAGACCAGAGGAAGTGTCAAAGTCCCCAAGTATGAAGAGGAAGAGGAGGGTGGGATGCCAGCATCACAGTGCCGCACCCGCCACCCCATCAATGCCCTCAAGTTCACAGAGGACCTGACACCCACCGAGCAGACTCCCCGGGGCTCCATGGAGTCCCTGGCGCTCTCCAATGCTACAGGTATGTCACCCCTGCTCCTGCCACCCTGAGACCACCCCGGCACGCCCTCCATGCAGTTGAGTCCCTTGTGTTTTGGTGTCTTCCCAGTATGAGGGTGACCAACAGCTTGGGGGACCGCTGCTCAGTGACACAGTCTTGTCTGCCTGGTCCCGACAAGCCTGACAGTTCTCTCCATTTGCTTGCTTGTTTACCAAATGCAGAGCTTTATGGATGGCTGGCCTTTCTGTGCAGCTCAAAACAAGTATTTTCAAGCTCTTTAATCCTCCCTTTTGTGAAGAGAGGGGGAAAATCAAGGCCAACTGCTAAAGCAGAGGCAGATTCCAGCCTTCAGCACTTGAAGGACTGCTGTCAGCTGCCCTTGTGGGCTAAAAATATTTTGAATGCTTTGAAATAGGCCCAGTTAACCCCTTTTGAATGTTATGCAGTCCTCAAGCACGTGACTAGTTAAAAGAAATTCCACCCCTCTATGCACAGCTCTTTAATTCCTCTTCCCCAGCCCCTTGGTAGAAACTGCAGGGAAAAGCCAGGCATGAGGTTTGTCCCATCAGGCTGAGCTTGTTTCTCACGAGCACATCCCAGGGTCATATTTCTCAGTCCTCTCACCCCAAACATGTTTGGGTTTCACTCGTGGCTGCAGGGGTGGGTGTGTGTGTGTGCACAGACGTGTCTGTGTGCGGCTCTGGTCTGCAGCTGGCACTGGGCAGGCTCTGTCCTTCCTGCAGCCTGCTCTGCTTCACTCACCCACCAGCAGCTCCCACATCCCTCAGTGCAAAACTGCTCAGAAAGGAGAATACTGAGCCTGGTTTGCTCACCAGAGAAACTGCCTTGCTTTTTCTTTGCGGCTCTCCCTGAAAAATAGAGCCCTCCTGCCTTATTGCTGGCAGGGAGTGGCCTGTGGGGTGTTTGTGCCTGGTCGTGAGGATCCCCCACAGGTTGCTGGCAATGGGTGGTGAGGATTGCCAAGCCCCCAGAGAGCTGAGCCCCCCTGAATCCCAGTTCTGGGCTCTGCCCTGCCTAGATGGACAGGTTTGCTCTGCTATGCCCGTGCCTCCTCATCCGCGCCCGGGGTTTGGTGTGTTTGTTTAGGGAAGCTGCCAGCCCCATGCCAAGATGTGAAATGATCTCTGTTTCAGCCAGGATCTCCCTATTCAGCAAGTGGGAAAATGGGGGGGACAGGAGAAGCTAATGAGCTGGGTGGGAAGAGTTTTGCTTAAACAGTCTCAGAGGAACAGAGGAAACAGAGGAAAAATTGATGTGAAATGGCGAGGGAATTGAGAATCGCTCTCAAAACAGGGTTTCTCTAGCAAAGCTCCACATTTCCAAAGCCTCTCATGTTCCTGAAAACTTCTGTTGTGTAAACCCCATCAGTACAAAGAGTCTTGAGCAACACCAAGCTTGGATGAGCAATCCCTGAGCAGTGGAGAGTTGTTGCATGCTTTGGAGCTGAAGTGTGACATATTATTGGGGTATAGGTCAAGACACAGAAAATATGGCAAGGCCAGGCCTTCATATCTAAGTGAAAATCATCCTGCCTTTCATTTTAGAAACTCCTTTTTAAAATGCTGGGAGGGAGACCTCCCAAAGGCATCCGTCCACCATACAGAGCCAGAGTCTGAGTTTCCTCAGGGGCAGTGGCTGCCTTAATGGCTTACTGCTTTCCTGCTTTCTGGAGCAGATGCTCAGCGTGATAGGGCTTGCAGTGAGTGTTCATCATTCCTCTGCAGAGTGAGGTGATAATATTTTTATTAATGCGTAAGGTTCTAATAATTTTCCTTGCTCTGGGAGCTGGCTCAGCTGAGCTAGGGGCACTGCAGCAGCAACAGGCAGCTCCCCCAAGGCCATGTCTGCAATTATGGAGGACCCAATTATCATCCCATTTAATTGGCAGTGTTTTGAAGACAGAGAGATTTGGTGACCTGGATGAGGTCTGTGAGAGAGCAGGTTTTTGGGCAGGTGATGTCAGGGCACAGCACCCCTCTGCCTGGCTTTTCCCATCCCTGCACTCTCTAATGTGGATGATCAAGCTCCCCAAGAACTGCCCCCAGCCACAGCCTGGGGGTCTGGCTCACCCCATGTCCTCCACCCTTCATCCTCCAGTTCTGCTTCGCCAGAAGCAGCTCCCAGGCATCCACATACAAAGTCCCTTTGAGCTACCAATGCTGCACAGTTGCTCCACCTTATAAAGTGAAATAATTAGCACTGCATCCATGTAAAGTTTTTAAGGCATCACTGAAAACAGTCTGTTTTTTATAGGCAGCTGACAGGCAAACAGTCCCTGACCTGGAGAGAACATGTTAAAAGCTAGTACCTCCCTGGCAGCAGATTTTGCTGTGATGTTTCTATTACGATTTAACTGCTAATTAGCCAGAGACAGTCAGTAATGCAGATAACTCAGGGCTGTGCAGCAGTAATCCCTGTCCTTTGGCCGGAAGGCTGCCTGCCATGAGCAGATGTTGTTCCCTGTAATATTTCAGGGTCAGCCATTGTGTGGGTCAAGATCTACGTGACCCCAATCTCCTGCAAGACCCCAGGTTTCTACCTTACCGAAAGGCTCTATTTAATCGCTTTAAAGCCAATTCCTCATGGGTTAGTAAAGAGGTGAGACACTGTGTTAATCCTGGGCACGTGCCCTTGCAGTGCTGGGCTGTGCTCTGCTGTCACCATGGGCAATAGTGCACAAGCAGACATGTGAGTGGCAGAGGTGGCTGTGACCCTGCCTGTGCTCTGTGTCGGGGTTTGAATTAGGTGGGAGTGTCTCTGCTGTCCTCTGGTTTGTGCTTGTGTAATTGCCACAAATGCTGATGGGATTTAAGCATATCCAGTGGCAAAGGGCAGTGTCTCCTGCTGGTGGAGGGCATCTCTCCTTCCTTTCCATGTTTTTATTTGAAAATCTCAATTCTGCCATCAGCTGAAGGCTACAACAGACTCCAATCTGCTATGGCTCCTTAGAGACTGTATCCTCCTGCACTTCATGGCCATTAGATGGAGAAGCAAAAAGGGAACAGTATTTCTCAGCCTGTTTTCTAAGAGCTCATTTTTGCTGATTTTCTTCTATATTATCTTTTATATTGTGCTCCCTTTGTCTGTCTACTGTTGGGGTTTTAGGGTTGTTGGGGGTTTTTTTTTAATGGCAGTAACAAGAAAAATAACCAGTGGATCTTGTAGCAATGTTTTCCTTGTAGCTCCCTGCATTAAACAGTTGGGACGATGCTAAGATGGAATTTGTCCAGGAAGGCTTGCTCATGATGAGAAGCCTGATCCTACCAGAGGTTAATTACTTCCCAAAAGATACTTGGCCCATCAGCCCTGCTCCCTGTGTTTGTGTTTCTCTCCAGAAAGGTTTTGCAGTCACTGCATGTGCCTGGCAGTGGAATTAGAAATCAAAAGCTGATCTCTGCTGATTCCAAGCAGTTATTTCCACAAAACGACAGCTGGTCAAATAGCCCACTTAAGAAAGTACCTGCAGGCTAAATGTTGTTCTCTGGGAGCAGTCCCTTTGTGTGCTGCTTGCAGAGAGCAGGAGCCTTTTGGAGGCAGAAGTCACGTTGAATGGTAACACTGCTGTATGCAAAAGGAGAAACAGATTTTAAGGATTCCTTAAGAAAGTGAGTTTGGGTGAGGGGAACATCTGTCACAGGCATAAATCAGGTCTAGAAATATGTTAAACTGGTGCTGTTACAGGGTGGAACGTGATTTCACTTGTATGGCACACACTGCTCCTGTCATCTGTGTTGTGTGATGCCCAAAGGCCCCAAATAGGCTGTTTTTCTAGGGCTAGACAACAACTGTGATATAACCAGAAAGCAAAGAGAACAGAGCTGATCCCTGCATGTCTGAGCTGCAGAGTGACCTGACAGCATCATCTGTCTCCAGTTGCTTTTCTTCCTCTGCCTGTGGAGGAGCTAAAACCTGCAAGGGCAGGTGAGGGTAAGAAGAAGCCCTCACTAAGGGTCAGGGTTGTATTTTCTGGAGAGATATTAATTAACACAGCCTCTCCTGCACTGGGAGCTTGGCAGCAGCTCCTGAACACCCTTGGGGATGGCAGTGAGGGGTCTGGATGCTGGTCTCCCTCCCTGCGTGCTCCTCTCTCCCCTGGGCTGGAGAGGCTGCCCCAAGTGCTCCAGCTGAGTTATGCAATCCAGAAAGTGACACATTGGCTATTCCTGAGTTTTTCCATGAAAAAAAAAAAGGAGACTCCCAGCTCTCCATCATGTTCTTATCACTCTCTTTCTCCCAGACACAGCCAACAAAACTGCTTCCAAGTTGGAAGATCAGACCCCTGGGGGGAATTCTGGCAGTTTTGAGGCACAGGTGTAACATTTCCTAATCCCAAGGCAGATAATTTCAAAACTGATGTGAAGATAAAGGTTTTCCACCCCAAAGGCCCAATGCCAAACCACTGTAAAACTGTCAGATTTGTTCTCCCCCTCATTTGCCTTTTGCCACTCTACAGTGGGAGGTTTGGTGTGCCTGCTGCAGGGGCCAACCTCTTGTATGTCTTCACCCCTTCAGTGTCACACATGGACAGTGCAGAGCAGGTGGGGTAATGCAAACCAGAGGGAGAACTGAAATGGACTTCTGGAAGATGTCACTGGGGGAAACATCATCCCCAGCATGGCTTGTTTGCCATCAGTTGGGGAGGATGCAGGAGATGGGAATGCTGATAAAGGAGCTATAGAGGGGGGTTCTAGGTTAAAATCCAACCCTTTTCCAAACAGCACCCACACAGAGACTTCTACCAAGCTGTAAAGGACTGACTGGGTGGGAAATAGCCAATGACATCCATGGGTCACACATGGGGACACACCATGGGAGGCTGGTGGGACTGTGACCCACGTGGTGGGGGCTCTGCCTTCCCCCAGATTGTTTATGTTCCATGATTTCCAGTTACATAAAGGTTCTGCTTTATTTCTGCATGCCCCGAGGTCGCTCAGAAGTGAGCTATAAACAAAGCTCTGTGCAGGCTGTTTCTCCTTAAATTTCTTTTTAGTTGTATGGATTGACCTTGAAATAAACCCTGTTTGAGGGGTGGTGAGGATGCCTGATGCTGTGTGAGAGAGAAGACCCTGGCAGTGGGGGCTAGACACAAGAGATGCTGTGCTGTACCCTCCTGTGCATCTATAGGTGCATTTAAACACTGGCTGTTGGGGCTGGATGCCAGGTTTTGGTACTGGCAGGCACCTCTGTGGGGCTCTGTGGTGAGAGCTGTGACGCACAGATGTGTGTGTCTGCTGTGATTAACGTTAAGGCAAGAAGCAAGCGTCAGCACAGCCCTATTTGTTTGCAATATCCTATGTCAGGGTATTTTGCATTCCGTGCTCTCCTGCAGTGGGATGCTGGCTCACCCTGTGTTAGCTTCACGGGGAGTTTGATTTAATGGGGGCTGGAAGCTGCTTCCCCTCATGGGGGGCTCCATTCCCAGCCTCACACCCAGCCCACGCACTCTCTGCGGCCTCTCTGCTGTCATTTGCCGAGCGCTTTAATAATTCATAATGCAACTGGCAGTCCCCGTTTAGCAAAGCCCACAGTGGGATTGAGGTGCCTCTGAGAGCTTTGTTGTGGCAAGGTTGTAGAGGTGATGTTCACCAGGGGTATCTCTGTGCTGTCACTTTGCTTATTCGGGTGTTATTTCCCTTGGCAGGGTTTATGGGATAAATCCCTCAGGAGGGGTGGGGACAGACTTCAGAGGGGATGGTACAGGGTGTTCTTAGCAAACCTGAATGTTAACCAGAAACCTGCTTGGTTTTCTTGGTGCTGCAGCTAGCTCCAGTTCTATATCGAGCACCCGCAGCCGAGCTGCAGCTTTCCCATGTGCTCATTGGAAAAGCGAGTGTTTCCATGGCTCCAGGGTGAAATATTGAGCCTGGCAGCCCCATGCAGTGGAGAGCAGCAGCAGAAAAACCTGCTGTGTCCACGTGTGCTGTGATGCTGGCACCAGTCTGGCTCTGGCCAGAAGCACTGTGCTGGAGGCATCAGTGACTTCTCTTCCAGTGCATGAGCCTCTGGGACAGCCAACAGTGGATGTTGTTTCTCAGAGCTTCGTGCTGAAGTAAATTTTGGTGGGTTCAGCATGTTATACCTGGGTTTGCACTCTTGGAATGGTCTTAGGATGTAAAAACCATCCCCTGTCACAGGCCAGAGCAGGGCTTCTGCTCCCTTGGATGGCTTTGGGGAACAGATTCTTGCTCAGATTCTGTCTTCATTAGGAGAAAGTCAGGGCTGCATGGTGGGGTCTCACCTCATGTGCTCTTCCAGACTGCAGCTCTCTTGGGTTATTAGCTGTGTTCCCAGATGAAACACTTCATTAAGTGAGAGCTGCAACAGCTGCACATAAATGCTAGTAACTCAGGAAGATGGGGCCTTGTGGATGGGTGTAGCTCTGGAAAGGCAAATGACCTCAGGACACAAGGGTTGGTGCCTCCTTAACCCCACCCAGGGCTGTGTGGGACCAGGAATCTGGAGACACCCTGCATGTGCCTGGGCACCCACTGCGTTTGGGTGCCAGGGTAACCCTCCAGTGCCAGAGCCTGCCCCAGTCACCTTCTGCTGTGACTACACAGGAGAAAGTTTTCTTCTTCTCCAATCTGAAACTTTTGTTGCAGGAGTCAGCAGACCTGGAGAATAATGTGTTCCCTCCTCTTGGCAAGCATTTTTTTCTGCCTTTGAAAGTTGTTACTATATCCCCTTAAGCCTTCTCTCCTCTAGACTAAACAACCTCTGCTCTTTCAAACTTTATTCCCAGGTTATGTTTTCTAGATGAAGTTTTTTAGACAAATGATTATTGCTATCCCCTGATTTCGCTGTGGTCAGACTGGAGCACTTCTGGCTTGTTCCCATTATGCCTCCTGAGGTCTTGTGGCTCCACAGAGAGCCATAGAGAGGGACATTTTGAGACTTTAAAAAGACTAATCTGGGCCTAGCCCTGCTCATGATGCCTTGGCATAAATGTAAAATTCAGCCTGGAGACATCTTTGTGTTCTGCAAGGATTGTAGATTGCATCCAGGACCTGGAACCTGCTGTGGGCACTGTAAGAGCAATGCAGAGCTCTCAGTGCCTTCAGCTAGAAAAGCACAGCTTTGCTCCTGAGCAAGTGGTATAAATCCTTTGCTGTCACCATGAGCAGATAAAATAGTTTCCCTCTCCCAGCCGCACAGCTTGTAGGGTCACTTCCAAGTGTGGCTCCCAAAAAAAAAAGGCTTGTGCATGTGCAGCCTGCCCAGTCTACCTGGGAAGACACATTTTGCCCTCAGCATATGGAGCCTTTTCCACTCTGTCATTTGGAGAAATGAAGCCATTGGATGCTGGACTTGCTTTGCATCAGAGTCTCCCAAGCACAGGCTCCATCACATCCCAAGTTCTGTGTGCTGGCAGAGGTGATGGACATGTTCAGTGCTGGATTCCTCTTACAATCAGCATTTTCCCAGCAAATCAAGATCTCAGAATGTTTGTGCTTAATTATAATCAAGCTGTCTGAATGATTAGCCAGACACATGCCCATGACTGATTAATCGTGGCACTGTGAGGATGAGCCATTCACATGGTCACAGGATCCTTGTCTGAACTCACTGCCCTGTGCTGTCTTCTGAGGGGGAGAGACCAAAGCACTCATGGTTGCTGGAGGTGTGTGAGGGGCTGGAGACCCCTGTCCTGCACAAACTTAACCAGTGAAGCTCTGGCTCTGCCCTTCCCGAGCCAGAGCACCTTGCTTATCACAGCTTGCCTTACTGTACACAAAAAGAAACAGGTTTCCCTCCTGGTTGTCCCTGCTTGATCTTCGCCACATCATTCCCACCTGTGACGTGAAGGATGCAGATAATGTCTTGTTTAATTCAAAAATACTGTTTGTTTCCCTCTTGCCATGTCTCCAGAGCCTGTGCTCAGACACTTGTTTTATTCTTGCTGGATGCAGGATCACAGGAGGGAGATGGCTGTGAGGGGCAGCTGAGATCCGTGGGTACCATCTGATATGGCTGGTGCTGGAGCAAAGCACCAGCTCACACCACACCCCTGTGGGTGAGGCAAGGTCAGCTCCTTTTTAATGATGCTGCCAAAATCAATCTGTTGATGCCACAGAAGCATCCTGTGGTGTTGGAGCTGTATTTCTGCACAGCATTGCTGTTGCTTGTTCTTATTGCAGAGCTGCACTGGCTCCCTTAATGAAGTGCTGCAGAAATGTCACCAAGGGCTCATTTTCCTTGGTGTCAGCTATTGTCTGACAGATGTGATTAAGGCCACATTGGGCTGTCAACAGCCATGATTCTCATTGTGATCAGCTCTGCCAGCAGTCCCGTTGCTGCTCTGGCATTTCAGGAAGTCTGTGCTTGTTTCCAAGTTGCTTTTCCCTGCCCAGGGGCTGCTGGGCTCCTCCACAGTGGTACAGGAGGGACACGAGGGGCAGTGCCTGATGAGACAGATACCTTTGCTGGTTCACAGGCAGAAAATTGCAGCTCCACCGAGGAGGAAAAACATATTGGAAGTGTGGAGTGTGAGTGGGCAGGTCTTCAAAGGGGACAGGAAGCCTATCCAGGGCTTTTTCCAAAGGGCAGTGGGTGGGGTTGGGCTTGCTCACTCAAAGTCAGTGTGACTTAAGGAGTAAAAAAGAAAATATGAAGTTGACTTGAAAAGTGTGTCCTTTTCAAAAAAAACGTAGCTTTTCCTTCTTTCTAACCCAGCCTCTCCCTCTTCTTGTGGCGTTCAGGGATCACCTTCACTTTGCCTTCCTCTGTAATCATAAACTCCAAAAACATCTCCATTAACAGCAGAAAAGCAAAGAAGCTGGGACTCAGGGAGCAAAACCAAACCATGTGATGGTCAGTAGTGGCTAAAACTCTCCCTGATGCCACCGAGAGCAGGGTTTGGAAAACTTTGTCCAGCTTTGTAGGATCTGTTGATCTTTTCAAGGCTGATCCCAAGGAAACCCTGAAGCAGCTGATGAATGGGGTTAGTGACAGCAGCCCTTGTTCTTGCTCAGGTTCAGCAGCAGCAGCTAATGCCAAAGGAGCTGAGCTCTTGCTGGAATGCAAGCAGCTTTTGTTAAGGGAAAAAAAGGCTTTATTCTTGAATTGTGGGCTGGGTTGTTTTTTTTAATAATTAATTTACAAAGTCATAAATTGTTGGTGATTGCATAAAGGCTGTGTGTCACGTTGGAAATTCTGCTGACAGTGCACAGTTCTCTGCGTTGGGTCTGCACCGGGATGTTGTCGGAGAGGGACTAGGAGAAGGGTGCCAAAGCAAACATTCCGCGTTTGATTTGGGATGGAACAGATTTCCATAGAAATAACTTGCGAAACATCTTGTCCTGAGCTTGCAGTGCAACCACTGACTGCTGCCAGTTGTCAAGCCAATGGGGAGATAGTCAGAAAATAGTCAGGAAACACCCATAAAACAAGCCAAGGACTAGGGCACTGTGGGGTGTGTTGAGTTTCTTGTTGACAGGCCGGTGCTGAGCAGCCACCCCACTTCTTCCCTGCTGCCAGGTGAAGGCTTCCTGGACTGAAGGAAAGCACCTTGCAGGAGCTCAGGGCTCATTGGCACATTGGAGAGATCTAATGGGTCTCCTTCCTAAGCAGAGCAGCCCAGCAAGGCGGAGCTCACATTTCTGGCTCCTGCCAATGTACAACTCCCTGGATATCTGCAGGGGTAGTCTGACCCTCCCACTGACCCTCCCACTGTCCTGCTGCTCACAGGGAGCTCCAGCAGACCCTCTGGTGCTCAGGCGTTTCCTTGCTTCCTGGGAAACCCAGCTGTAACTTTGTTCTCTCCACGGGTGTTATTCAGGGGACCTGTGAGGTGCAGCATAGTGACAACCCTGAATTAAGTCAGTGGCCTCGTTTTCATCTGCCACTGACGTCATTTAGTTCTCCAAAATGTGTTGTCATTGCAGAAGGTGTGAGTGCTGGATCATGGCACCCTAGTTAGCTCAGCCTGCAGGAGGCCTCAGGTTACCTCTGACGCATGATTTCTCCCTGGCATCGTTGGTTATTCCTATCAAGTTGCAGACAGTGTAGACATATGGGAAAGGAAGTCGTGAAAAGCAGCTTGGAGTCCAACTCAAAACACCTTAAATTGGTGTGATTTCCCCAAAGGAGGAACTGCCTCCTCTTTCAAAAAAAAAAAAAGTCCTCCTCTTACAAAGGGCTCTTCAGGACAGGATTGATACCACTGAGTTACTTTTTAAAGCAAAAGTCTTGGGCCAAAATTAGCCTTCACCCTGCATCTCTGCTGACAGAAAGTACTCTCTCTTAACTTTTTTTTTTTTTCCCCTTTGCCCTCTTCCTGCAAAGGCCTCTCGGCAGACGGTGGAGCCAAGCGCCAGGAGCACCTCTCCAGATTCTCCATGCCTGACCTGAGCAAAGACTCAGGCATGAATGTCTCGGAGAAGATGAGCAACATGGGCACCCTGAACTCCTCCATGCAGTTCCGCAGCGCCGAGTCCGTGCGCAGCCTGCTGTCGGTGCAGCAGTACCAGGACATGGAGCCCACCCTGCACGACCTCGCCAGCCCCCTGGGCTACCAAGAGCGGCCGTCGCACGGGCGGATGCACCAGAGCTTCGACTACGGCAGCGGGGTGCCCGGGGGCAAGCTGGGGGCACAGGACATCCCGAGGCACACCCCCATGAGCGAGCGCACGCGCCGCAGAACCGTGCTCCGGGATGATGAGCGGCATTACCGCCCGCACCGGCCCCGGCGCTCCCGGCGCTCCCGCTCCGACAACGCCCTGCACCTGGCCAGCGAGCAGTGCTACCGCCTGAAGGAGAGACCCTCGCTCCGAGCCAGGGATGACTACGACCCCTTCATGCACCAGAGAAGCTGCAGGGAGACCATGGAGCAGGGTCCCTGCAGGGATGTCTACGGCCACTGTCCCCGGACGGTGTCGGATCTTGCCTTGCAGAACCACTTGGGCGAGAGATGGGGGCCCTACTTTGCCGAATACGACTGGTGCTCCACCTGCTCCTCCTCTTCGGAGTCCGACAATGAGGGCTATTTCCTCGGGGAGCCGATCCCGCAGCCTGCCCGCCTCCGGTACGTGACCAGCGAGGAGCTGCTGCACAAGTACGGCTCCTACAGCATGCCCAAGTCTTCCACGGTGGGGGCCAGGGGACAATTGCACAGCCGGAAAAGACAGAAGAGCAAGAACTGTATCATATCCTAATGGCATCCTTGCCAGGCACCTTGGGAGAATGTAAATTAACTCACGATCTTGCACTGTTTTAGATCATGTAAGTGCTTTTATTGTAACAAAAATAAAAGGCCCGAAGAATAGGGATTTGTAAGAAGGTTGTAGACCGGCTTCTATAAATAGTCGTAATCCTGGGCACAGTGAATATATTTTGCACATCTTACTTTGGAGATAAAAATTTTAACAGTTCACTTTAGCCTGTAATATTTACCCAGTAGTTTCTCTTCCTTCTCCCAAATACTGCCACCCCCTTGAGCTCTGTTTGTCCATACGTTTTGGTTGCCACTGTTGACTCTCAGCATCAGTTTGCTGGTAGCTTTTGCTTTCCACCACATTTTTGTTTTCCATTAGCCATGTTGGTAGGTGATTTGTCTCTTGGACAGTGTGGGAGCCTAAGTTATTTCCATGATTGTTGTAAATGCGATGTAAATGAGAGTTTGGAGAAAATATTTTTGTATTTTGTAATATCAGAGGAATTTCTATATCTTAGGAGTCACTGGGAAAATGCATGCACATTCAGAATTGTTTTCAGTCAGAGCTAACCAAACAGTACTTTGGACACCCCCTTTCCATTTTATCATCAAATTCCTTAAGTTTATCAGTGAGAGTCTGAGTTTTCATTGGTTTTGAGGTTTTTTTTGTTTTAACCCTTTTTCTCTGTTCATTTGTTTTGATCCTGGTCAATAAACAGAATTTTTTTTTGCTTCATTAAATCTTGACAAGCCTCAGTGGCATTTTGAAGCCTGTGATTTGCAGGTACACTCCATCAGTCAGATACAGGAACCCCGTGACAGCTGCAAAAGGGACTTTTTTTTTATTATTATTATTATTATTATTATTAAATAGGAAAGACCAGAACTACCAAATGTCTGCAACATTGTAAATTACCAAAGCTGGAGAAGGAATTTCACACCTCTGTAGAGAACGCTGAAGTTACTAAACATTGAACTATTATTTGGAGTAAATAAAGTGTAAATGGTGCAATTGTGTGATGTCAGCATGACGTTGTTTTGAATATAGACTTGTCTTATGGTGCTCTAGTCTCCTGGGTTATGTTAACTGCTGTTCATTACCAAGTGGAAGTCTCAGTATTGCCTCCTGCATAAGACGTATGAGAACACCTGCAAACTGCTCCCCATGGGCCCCTCCTGCCTGGCAAGAGACCCTCACCCCTCTGGGGCTGTTTGTGGCCAGGGTTTGTCCCCTGGGGGCTCAGCCCCTCGCCGTGGCAGAGGGCCCCTCCATAGGGCTCAGCTGTGTTGTATTCTGGTGGATGTGAGTTTGTTCTCTGTGTGCTTTAATCCATTGGGGTTCTGCCATCCCAGCGTGTCCCAGATTGCAAACCAAGGCCAGGTTGTTGTCCCAGTGCTTCCCAGAAAGGAGCAAGTTTGCGAAAGGGGCTCTTGGCACCCAAAGTACCTGTGGGGGTTAAGATAAGGCTGGGCTTTGAGCTGCAGGAGGGCTGAGAGCTTAACTTGCCCCATGTGCTGCTGGCACCTCAGGGTGTCCCTGCACCTTGAGGCCAGCCCCTCCCTGCACCCTGGGAATGTAGATCCTGCTGCAGGGATGGCACTGGCAGCCCTGGCACACACAGGGACACCCCCATGCCTACTCAAAGCAGCAGATGCAGAAAAATCTGGAAGATGGATGTCTCCATACCACAGACTATTGCTAGGAATTTTTTTGTTGTTTGTAAAGGACAATGTGATAATTATTATTCCTTTAAAAAGAAAAAAAAAAAAAGAAATGATACTTAAATATATTTAAAAAAATGTTTTTTCCAGTTGGAATAAATGGAAATATTCATCCAAGGGAAGAGTCTCGTGTATGGTTTTTGCTTATAAGGAGTGTTGGTTAATTGTGAGTAGAAAATTATTTTTATTGAGCTGGTCTTGCAATAAAAGCACAGGAACCAGCTCAGCTCCATCGTTGACATGGTTTTGGTGGGCAGGGAAAGCTGGTGGAGGAGCATCTCCTGCACACCACACACTTTCCCCAAGGTTGGTGACCTGGTGTGGTAACACCTGAACCCATTATTTGTTGTTAAAAAAAAACACGTCATAGATTGATTAAGGTTGGAAAAAACCTGTAAAATCATTGAGCAGGAACAACCCAACACCACCATGTTCACCACTAGAGGACATTCCCAAGAACCACATCCATACAGCTTTTGAACATTTTCAGGTTGTCTTGAAATCTTCACCTGATAAAAGCCAGCACAGCTCAGCTGAAATCCCTGCAGGGCCTCTGCATACTGGGGGAGACTATCAACCTGAAATGTACAAATAACAGCCTTTTCTTAAAAGTTCACAGATTTTTACCTGTTTTCCAAAACACACCTGCAAGGCTGGATAGGGATATTGCTTACAGCAACAAATATGACACTGTAACTACAGGTTATTATATAATTGGAATTTAATATGTACAGTTTAATTCATTGTCACTGATTAAAAAGCACAACAAATGTCTGTCAGCTCCAGTACAGCTGAGGTGCTCTTGTGTAGCAGGAGCTTGGATTGCTCAGCAAATGGTAAAGAATTAATCCCCAGCCTTTCCCCTTCCCCTGCTTGCTGCCTCTCCCCAGGGGTAACAGAACAAGTTTAGAGACTCCTTGCAGCAGATTTGCAGCACTCTGCACATGCAATTTTTCTACTAAAATCCCAGGCACAGTGCCTCTGTTCACACTATGGTTTTGCTGCTGGAAGCAATTCTTCAAAATTTGGTTCTCACTGCAGAGCATCTGTGCATCCCTGCAATGCACCCATTTTAATGCAGCTATGGAATTAGAACAGGTGGGCAACAAACAGGGGAGAAAAGAGTCTCTTGAGTGATGCTCCCCTCTGATGGACCCTTCACCAGCACCACAGAAAGGTGTCAGATCACATTGTCTTGGAAAGTCAGAGTTGGTACAAATTTCAGCAATAAATGCAAAAGCAGCTTCCAAACCCTTTTGATTTTTCATCCAGGCTCCAAAAGTCCAGTACATTTTGAGGCACATGATTGAAAAAGAAAAAAATAAGTGATTTTTTTTTCTGCTTAGCCCAGCTGGAATATGATGAACCATTTCTGACAAACCCACTGAGCTTGAGAGATTGAGCTACAAGTCTGTAAAATCTTGCTCCATTGCCATCTGGCCCTGCTGATTCCCCTCCCTGTGCCTGCTGCACGCGGAAGCGGGGCACGCGTGCTGACGTTTGCTCTTGCATCTCCAGAACTGAGTGAAGGTGACACCACCTAAAGCTCAGGGTGGGTTCAGTGGCTCCCAGTTTCCCTGGGGTCACCTGCAGTGTCCCTGATTTGGCCAAAGCAGGAAGCTTTTTGCTGGGCTCCTCCAAACAGCTGCCAGAGCCAGCCTGGCACACTGTCAGTGTCACTTACAAAAATAATTAAATCTGATCAGTTCTATTGCTACCACAATTTTCTTCTGTAAAACAATCTTTTCCCCCACTTTTTTTCCTCAAAAAAGTCCTTGGCAAAACCCACCCAGTGTTAACCACGGGATGGGCTGGTGTTAACCTCCATTGCAAAGCCAAGGTTCACATCACACACTTGGCCATGACTCGTGTGATGGTGGGAGCACAGCATCCTTCACATCCATGTTCCCCAGCAGACATGGGGGGCTCCCTAAGGTGCCTGAAACACCCCAGCATGACAACATGTTGGCCCAAAAGCCACTAGAGCTGTGCAGGGAAGCTGTCAGCACACTAAGGCTTGATTTTCAGGAAGCCAAAAGCCACACAGCTTTGAACTTGGCAGATATATCATAATGAGATGAGCAAAGCCTCTGCAGAAAGATCAGAAGTGTAAAGTTAGAAATATTCAGCTGCACCTTGTCTGGAAATTATCACCCACAGATAAATCCATATTTGCTAAAGGCCCAAATGGCTCTGGCATAGCACAAAGCACTCAGTGGCTTTGAAAACCCAGTTCTTTTATGGAGGGAGGCACAGTATCACTGAGTGAGGGGTTAATAAATTACATCACTTTGGAAAAGACTGAGTGTTCCCAAGAAACAGGCACACATTCACCTTCACAATTTAATAGCCCAAAAATCCATGCCTATATGGGGCTGGCAGCACCCACCTGGCACTGCTGCTGTGCCCCCTCACCAGCTCTCAGTTAATCTGGGCTCCTGGGCTTTGAACTGCCCTATTATCTGATGAACTTTGCTCTTTCAGGCTAAAAAAAGCTCCCAGTTCCTTGCATTTACATACAACTATGCTATTCTTGAAATCTAGGCTGTCCTCATTCTCCTGAAGATTATCTGCCACCTATTAGATGACCATCCTCCATGTTCAGAAAAGCTCATTAACTAAGAGCAATTCCATAGGATTTTATTTTAAAGATTATCTTTTTTTTTTTTTTTTTTTTTAATGCAATACACTTTTAACCTAGATCCTTAAAACTATTTAGGAATTCAGATCCAGTTTGAGTACAAAGAGGGAGTCACTGGAGAGTAGGGACCCTTTTCTAAAAGCATCCACAAGTTGTGACATATCAGTGCAGGAGAGAGGAAGGCAGGAAGGAAGGAAGGAAGGGAGGAAGGAAGGAATACACTCTTACAGTAATTTCTAATGTCAAGAATGCTGAATCTCTGAGGAGGGAAAAAAAATTTAAAAGTTCAAATTATTTGAATTTGCTGCCTCTGCCCATCAGCAATGGACTCCAGTGTTGTGCTATGTGTTCCCTCCCCATTAAAGCACCAGCTTCATCTGCAGCCAGGCTTCATCCTCAGTTAGGAGGAGCAGAGGCAGCCAGGTCACAGGCATTGCCCACCTATGGGACACTGGCCTTTAGGTCAGTGACCAAAGGCAACTCCACCTTTCTTCTTCTTCACTCCTTATTAAGCACTCAGCAAATTACCAGTTTCCCTGTTCTAGGCAAACCCAGTCAGTTGCTAAAGCATTCTCAGGAGAGTTTTCCCCTTGTAAAAGCAAATATTTATATCTGCTGTGCTCTTAGAGGCTCTGGATATGATCAACTCTTAAGGCAAGATTTAGCTGAAAGAGATGATTTATTAAAATGGATAAACAAAGCCCCGTGAAGCAAGTTAATTCAGTCTAAATAAAGCATTAAACTCTGAAGAGCACACATCAGATCACAGTATATATCTGTATGTATATGTATATACATCCCATGTAATTCCTGCAGTCAAAAGCACAGCCCCTCTGGACTGGGATCCCATATCAACACTCAGGAGAAAGCCAGCCCTGAGCCACGCTGGGTGTGGATTAGGCAATGAATATATCAGCACGTGCCCTGCTCTTTAACAAACCCAGTCAGGCAATCCCCTCCCACCCCAAACACACCAGCCCTGTGTGTGCTCCATGCCTCAGTTTCCCCATCTCCAAACCTCCACCATGATGATGCTTTTAACAATAAGGAACTTTAAAATCTGGGGTGAAGGAGGCTGGCAAAAGAGTTCTGATTTAAAACAGAACTCAGGGTTTGAGCCAGCTTTGTTGGCACTGCATGCCAGCAATTTCTATCAGAGTTGTTTCCTCCCTTAGATCCTTGCTGCTATACAGCTTTAGCTCTATACAACTTGGATTTTTTTCTTCTTTTCTGTAAGTTGGGCCTTAATTGTCAATTATTTGCTCATGAGAACACTTCCATGACTGATGCTGGAGCAGACTCAAGCAGTTTTTATTTTGGTACTTGGATTAATTAGCGTTATTGGAAGAGGGAGGCAGGGCAGGAATTCATTCTTGCTGCTCATCACATATTCATTATTTACATTTTTTGGTATCCCAAGTAACTCAGCACAGAAAACAAGTAAATGAAGAAACTGAAACATACACAAAACATCTGGAGCTGCTGCAATTCTGTAATTATCACTGCTCACAATGCACAGAGTGCCTGTTGGAAAGGCCATTTATATATTGGCCCAGTGGAGATTTTTCCTGTCAGATTAATTCCAATGAGCCCCCCCTGTCCTCCTGCCCCATCTGCCTGGCTTAGGTCTGACCTTGACTCACCACCAAAAGCCAAAGGAGCAAAATTGCTCATTGTTGTGAGCAGTAGCCTCTGGAGCTCCTGGCCCAGGACAGTAAACACAGCTGGGCACATTAGGGCTGCTGAATAATTTATGTGATGACTCTTCAAAATAGTAAATCCTGCTCCCTCAACCCACTCCATCCTTCATCATGTGCCTGCTGAGCAGTTTGTGAATATTTAGGAAGTTTTTCTAAATTCATAGAGTCTTGTAGCAAACAGTTTTAAAATGTTGAGTGAAACACTTGCATCTCACACTGCTCACTGCTCACGTGGCCACAGGGGAGGAAAGGGGAGCCAGGAAGAGTCACTGCAAAATCTTCGTGGCTTAGATGAAAATTTTCAAGATTTTGGTCCAGCAGAGGTGATGCTGCCCTGTGCCCCCTCTGCAGCTCTACACCACTCTGCTCACCACTGAAGTTAAATTAAAACTTCAACCTTGGGTAACAAATGGGTGAAATTGCAATTTTTTATATGCCAGGAAGGCCATGCCTCAGCACAGCAGGATTTGAGTGTGAGGATCCTCAATGAGACCCTTCAAATGTGCAGGTGTGGCCCCAGCCTGGGGTGAAGATGGCTCAGCTGACAGCACTGGTGGGGTCTGCCAGCCTGAAGGGAAAAGAAGAAAGAGAAAGGGAAAAAGGGAAAAATAAATGGGAAAGGGAAAAGCAGAAAGGCACAGGAAAAGAGGAAGTGAAAGGGGAAAGGAAGAAGCTTTCTCCTTGCTGGAAGCAAGGCAGTGGGCAGCCCCCTGGGCAGGTGCACTAGAGCAGCCTAACAACACTCTCCCAACAGCTGGGCTTCCAGCAGTGCATTCCTGAATTCACAGTGCTGGGAATAAGTGTGCCTGGCTTCATCACCTGGCCCAGTTGTGATGGTAAAGGGGTTTGCTCACAGGAAGCAAATCTTTGCATATTTATGAACATAATTGTTTATGGCAAAAGATACAAAGAGGAGAAGTTGATTTGGGATGCACAGAGAACTGGAGAAAACAAGCCTGGCTCCCCACAGGGCTTCACAGCAGCCCCAGAGATCCCTGCCTTTAATGCTTTTGGATTGTTAACAGCTGGGAGAGGGTGGAGAGAGCCTGTCTAGGGGAAAAAAGGCAAAAATCTCCCAGTTTCACTTTCATAATTTGGAGTTTCAAACCAATGTTTATGACAATGTCATTATTGCTGAGCATCCACTGGGCTCAGGGAATAAAATTCCTTTTATTCGTCTCCAATGTCAGGATTTGCAAGTGCAAGAGATTTTCAAGAGCTTTTCTCGTCCCCTGTTTGTATGCAAATCATGTTGTAACATTTCTTAGACTAAAAGACCTGATTTTTGCTATCATCAGTCAAAGCATCTGTCAGCCTTGTCACAAAAGAAAGACTTTGATTCTTTCAGGTCAAAACAACCCAAAATTATTGCTAGAATATTGAGATGGGTTTAAGACATGAAGATTGCAATGAAAATTGCTCAAACCTCATTTTTCCTTTCAATGAAATCTAAATTTTGATTTTATTTCCACATGTAACGCAATTTTTTTTCACAGGTGACAGTTTTAAAATCAGAGTTCAATGCAATATTCCAGATCTCCATAACTGGGCAGGGAGCAGTATTGGATTCAATCACATGTACAGAAGAAAACTGGGATGAGGAATGAAACAAGCTAAAGAATGGGCAAAAAAAATAGAAAATTCCATAGGAGCTTGTGCCAAGGCTTGAAGGAAGCAAGTGAGGCTCCAAGATCAAACACTTCCAGAAATGTGTAATTTCCCAAGTGCTTGGGAATGGGATTCTCTCCAGGAGGTAAATCTTCTGTCCAGAGAGGAAAATGTGCCATTGTCCCTGCACATGTGGATCCCAGAAGTCTGAGGTTTTTTTCATTATAAAAAACAAAAAAAGTCTGGTACCTACAGGAACACTTTCCCCTTGGTGTGGCTTGGGCCTGTCTTTTAGCAAGACAGTCAGAGCATCCTCCATGTGGCATGGGTTGGCTGGAAGTGGAAAACACTGGTTAGCAAGTGACACAGTCTTTCTAAGAGCAGGATTTCTGCTTTCTCATGAAAATGATTTTTAAAAACCTGCTAGATGGGAGAGCTCACAGTGTTCCTCTGGGTCACTGGAGGGGCTCTTGGCAGAGAAGGTTCCATCTCCCAGTAAATCCCCACTCACCCACTCACTTGTCATTGAGGAAGTCACTAAAGCCTGAAGGACTTTAGTGCAGCCACCAACAAAAAAGGCACCTCCAGCTCCACACCTGGATAAAGACTGGGAGGGCTGGGATGTGCTGGTACAGCTTTGGATCTCCTCCAGCACCATCAGCAGGTTCCCTGACTGCTGGCATCAAAGTGGAGCTCAAATCCCCAGGTTTGCTGGGATCAAAGAAACTGGTTTGAGGGTCGGTCCTCGGGGCAGAGTTTCTCCACAAGCTGGTGGGAGGAGGCTGCCCACGGTCCTGTCCTGGGGACTGGAACAGCAGTGTGAGCACCCCAGCATGGCCCTGGTTTGTTCCCATCTGGATTCTCTCCCCACAGAACCAGCAACAAGCTCTGCTGTAGAAACAGGGATCCTCCCAGGTACCCTGAGCTGCTGCTTTGGGCAGCTTTAGGATCTGGGAGGTTGACAGAGGAGCCACATCTCTGTCCTCAAACAGGTACAGCAAATTTCTCCCTCCTGGTGCCTGCAGCTTCACACCTTCAACTGACCACTGCTCACTGGGACCACCAGAGCAAGCAGCCTCTGGCCAGCACTGAGCATCCACCTCCAGCACAGAAAAGAGGTGGATTTTTGTTTACAGAGGCACAAGGCTCTCTCTCTCCTGCACATACCCACACGGACATCACAGCCTTCACCATTTATATGAGGAACTGTAAAGAAATAACATGCTATAATAACAGCATGAATATATCCCTCAAGCTCTGAATGATAAGACAGTAATCATTTCACCAGCGTGAAAAAAGATTTCCCAGTACTCTTTCCTAAAGATAAGCATGTTCTGGGACCAGCATGATACCCTCTCCCCACCAGCACGCACGATTTTCCAGAGAAGTGATGTTCCCAAAAGCCACTACAATAACCTATATGCAGAACAGCCAGTTCCAAGTCAGGTCCAGATGTGCTTCCATCTAACAGCCCTGATAAACACCTTGCCTGTTTTTTCATACTGCATTATTTATTCATAGCACCTTGGGAAATGAGGAGCCTCAGGAGCAGTGGGAGGACACTACATACCCACAAAGTTATATTTCCTTCTCAATGATGCCTTACCATCACTTTCCCAGCACAGGACTGTGCAAATGGATTGCCCACCAGCATCTTCCCAGGCCTCTGCTCACCTGCAGAGCACATGCTTCTTATTCTTCTCACAGAACAGCACAAGGCACAGGGGGCATTTTCTCAACTCAACCTTAAGCTGACTGCTAATTTCCTCCCTCAGACTGTGTGTCGCTGTATTTCAGAAGCCCAAATTCCTGAGATTTGTGGCTGGTTGGCCCATCTATCCTGCCAAATGCCAGTTTCACCAGCAAGTTTGAACCTTTGGATGGACAAGCACTTGAGCATGAATGTGAACAGTCACTCCTGGGCATGCAAACATGACTCTGCAAACACAGAATCTTAGAATGTTTTGGGCAGTAAAGCACCTCAAAGATCATCCAGATCCACTTCCCCTGCTATGGAACACCTCCCACCAGAGGTCCACATGGTCCATCTCACCCACACACAGCAAGGATGACCTGACTGCTGCAATCATGGTATAATATTTTGGTGCCACAGAATTTTGCCCTTCTAAATTAAGCACATGAAATGAGTAGATGATATAAAGTACAACTGGATGTGTAGTGGTGGTGATTACAAATTCAAATTCAATTGTGATGTAAAAAGCCTGTCAACTTACCTTGACTTCCTCCACATTTCCAAGGTCAGTCACCCAGTCCTGAGTACCAGGAGGGAAATGCAAACACCTCTCCAGCTGTTTTTGGACAACTGAATCGTTTAATGTCAATGCCATTTGGTCCTTGTCCCCAACTTTGAGCTAAAAATATACTGATTTCTAAAAGGCTGAGGTGAGAAAAGAAAAGAACATTTAAAGTTCCTTAAAAAAAAAAAAAAGAAAAGAAAGAAAAAAAAAGAAAAGAAAAAAGGAGACACAAATTCCTGTGAGATTTTCACCTATTTCATGCCATAGTTTCAATCCCATAATTAGGTCTCCTGTCACTTCACTTAGTGCTCTGTCCCATTTATCTGAAGCTTTTTGACCCTGTTTTCATATCTGGTAATATTTTTTTCCATTACCATTCTCAAAAGAAGACGGGGAAAAAAAAAAAAAAAGATTCTTGACCTTCACTCTGATGACTGAAATATGTAAAAACTGTTTTAACTTTCAAAGGAGGTGATCACAGTGTCAGGGGAGGACACCTATAAAGTAGGAGACACATATATATACAGATACAGTACAGATACAGATAGATAGATAGATAAAGAGAGATTCAGAGATACATAAAAAGTGGAATGAATATATTCATTCATTACTTTTAATGGCATCCATAGAGCAGGTACGTCCCAGTCAGTGCCCCAGTGGTCTGATGTGCTGCCCTGAAACTGGACCCTGAAAGGAGAGGGCAGCACTGGGTGCAAGAAGTCTGATTTTTTGGGTAAACCACAAATACAGGCAGTGGCTGCAGTGAAAAGCTAGGGCACAGAGGGCACCTGCTTATCTTGCAATTAAATCTCAGTCAAAATTTATTAACAATGAAGGACCTTCCTGCCTGTAAATGGTACACACTTTTGGGCAAATCCAGGCAGTGAAACCATGTTCCCAAATGCCAGATCTCAGAATAGATGAGCCTGATGTCAACTGCATCACCCTTTTATCTGTTTATTAAGTGAAGACAGAATATCTGTTGCATAAAAGCAAGCCAAGCCACCTGCTGCCAAAGAGCCACCTTCCCTCTGCCACAGACAAATGTGTTCACAGCTAATTTATGCTCAGACTGTACTTCTAGTCACACTGTGCTTGCCAGATTTTGAAAGAGCAGATTTCTCACTGCTACAACACAACCCCAGAAGGAGTTACCTCCTCCTCCTCCTCTGGGTATAAACACCCAGTGACAGACACAGCTCCCTTGGAGCAACTCCTAGACAGGTCAGTGAGACCAACCAGAGAGAACCTGCAAAACCTGGACCCAGGATATTAGGGACAGAGATCTGGTGTAGTGAACCCCTCCTGAGGCCAATCTCCTTTTGCAAATGTAGATTTCGGACTTGTCTGTATTGCTCCCAACAGCTTCACCACTCTGGTGGTGGGTCCTGCTCCAGCCACCAGCACCTGGCTTTGATCCCTCCCTGCAACACAATTGCCAAGGCTGAGGCTGCTCAGTGTCAGGCTGTGTGGCCATGTCCCCCAGGAGGGATGAGGCAGCAGCAGCAGGAGCACTTCACCTGGCTTACAATCAGTCTTGGCATCTCCATGGCAACTCCAGCAGATGCTGTATCCCTAATGGCTCCCAAGGAACCGTCGCACTCTCACAAGCAGCAGTTGCAATCAACTTCTGTCTTGGTCATCTCCAAGGGAGCAAGAGGATAATGCAGAAGAAATTATTAAGAGGCATTGAAACCACTTTGAACAGCGTAATTGCCTCAACAATTCCTCTGGATTACAATTAGTCTGTTCCTTAAAATGCACACTTTTTCTTGTGTCTCTCAGCTTTTGTTCTGCTGATGATGATGCTCACTGCTTCCCTGTGCATATCCATGGAGGAGGCAGACTCTCTCAGTTTCGAGACAAATTTCAGGAGAAAATGCCCTGGAATGAGCATTTCCTCTAAGCAGAAAGGACTTCAATAATTTCTGCCAATGAGAAAAATGGATAACAGAGGCTGAAACTGAAAAAAACCCAATTATTTATTAACAACAAAAACTTGAATAAATGCTGGCTGTTGAGATTGTGGAACTTTACCCCACAGACACAAACACACACAAACCCAGCCCCAGCCTCTGCCGGGCGCTTTCCCCTGCGCTGCAGTTCCGGGCACGGCCACCAGGGGCGCTGCTGGCTCCCGGCCGGGCAGGGCTGCGCTGGGTCCTCCCGGGCAGCAGGGGGCGCTGTGGCTCGGCCGCCTCCCTCACACGGCAATGGCGGGCAGGCCGGTGCAGAGCCATGGAGAAGGGGCTGCCTTTGGGCTGCCTTTACAGCTCACAGGGCAGCCGGTCCCAGTGCCCCTCTGGATGGTGACAGGGGCTGTAGCAAGGAACCTTTGAAGCAGCAAGCTGGAATGGCAGGGCAGGCTCCCCTGGGGCAGCAAACATGAGGCAGCAGAAACTCTGCAGCTGTACCCAGACTGCGGGACTTCCCAGCAAGCAGAGGGTGAAACAGCTCCAGTGCAGCAAAAAAACCCAGTGCAGCAGAAGGGGCACAGCAAGGAATGGGCAGCAGCAGCCCAGCTCCCAGACATGGCAGAGAGAGAGACTCCTCAGGATTTCTCACCAGTGCTGGCTGATCCCTGGGGCTGGGCTGTGTGGAGGGCAAGGGCAGCTCCCAGTGGGAAAACAAGGGTGTTCCTGGGTATTGGCAGGGCACGCACTGACTCTGGGCTTCCCAACAGCAGAGCAGCAAAAGAAGCCAAGCTGGCAAGCTCAGTCACAGTGCTGAAGCAAAAACACAACCAAAAAGAAGCTGGCAAAAGCCACAGAAACAGCAGAATCCCTGGTCAGAGGTACCAGCTGCAGTGTCCAGTGGGACAGAACGCGCTCAAAGGAAGGGCTGCCTCTCACCCCGCACCCAACTCCCTCCAGAAACCCCAGCTGGCTCCCATTTATCACAACAACCCCACAGCCAGGCAGGATGGGGGCCTGGGTGAGGACAGCAGCCACCCAAAACATGCACAGTTCAAAACAAAACAGATCAAAACCCCCCAAAAGTGGTATGGGATAATAAACCATCCCCAAGACAGAGACTGAGTGGGATGTGCCATGCTCAAATGGGGTTACTCTACCAGGATGAGGTTTCACCATCAGAACATGACAGATCCCAAATGCAAGCATGGAAAACCAAAAATCGTTACCCTAGAGTGCCTTTCGGCTTCAGCATGTCAGGGGAAGAAATGTCTGAAAACCTCCTGGAGAATTTTTGTGTTAAAAACACTGAAACCAGTCTCATTGTAAAACATAAAAGAGTCCTGACTTAAATTCTATATCAAAGGCTCAGTCCTGCCCACAAAAGCACCTCAAATTCCCAACCTGCATCTTCCCTGAAATCTTTTGCAAGTGGATGATCATACTGCAATCCCCTGAGGGATTTTATCTTTTCAGCTAAGTGAAAAGTGTTTTTGTTTTTTTTTTTTCATGCAAAGCTGCTGGGCAGCCCTCCCCAGGAGCCACACTGACAGTTTGCACCCCAGTATTGGGGCAGGAATACACCTGACACCACCCAGGCACCCCCAAGTGATGCCCCACCTCACTGCTGGGGTATATCCCTGAGGATCACTGGGCAGGATTTAGCTACCCATCACTTCTCAGGAGACAAAAGACATTTCTGTCTCATGGCTCACATCTCACTCACCCCCAGGATCTGTGGTGGGAGTTCTCCCTGTCAGCCCCTCCAGCTCCACACACCAGGATTTCAGGGAAAGCAAATTACACTGGTTTTAGGGTTAACATGTTTGCATTCATATTCCAAGCCTTGCTTTCACATCTATAACTCATTTTCCAGCATCTTCAAGCAAATTTCACACTGTTGGAAAAATGTCAAGGGTTTAATCTGATATGTGTGATACTTACTGATGCCACTAGGGAGGGAGATGATAGTATCTTCCACTTCCCATCATGTTTCTTGCAGGAGTGAAAACACGTCAGGAGAATTCACTGGGTTTCACTATACTTGGTCCATGCAAATGAACACAAATCAAACTCTCTGAGGAGCACAGACAAATAACTTTGCATATAAGAGAGCCAAGCTTGTGTGACTGAAAGCTTATCTGTTTTTTCCAGTTGCATGAGATGATCTGAGGGAATTGGCTTTGCAAATAGGCCTTGCCACGGCTGTGACCTGCAGCAGAAAGCAGGACCTGAAGCCTAGGACCAGCCTCCTGCAAGCCTCATGCTTGGCTTCAACTGGATTAAGAGTGGAATAAAGACAGCAGGAAAAGGATGAAAACTAATGAATGCATCAATACTGGGATTTTTGCTCAGATTAGTGTATTCCCTGCAATATCAGCAGGAAAAGATTCCTTCAGATCTGCAAGAATTCCAGTGAGGCTTCCACACGCAGCAGAGAAGTCAGTGGCAATCTTGTGCCACAAAACAAAACAAGCAGAAGAAAGCAAGCAGGAATGTTCTCTCTGTTCTGGATGGGTTTGAAACCCAGAGTTTAAAACAAAGTGGCTACAGACTGGAAGTTAATGTTTTGCAGAGCTGTGGTGGGGCTGGGGCTCCTGGGGGGTCTCAGTGAGGGGATGGCAGGGCTGATGCCCCTGTCCTGGGCATGGCTGCTGGATGAGCAGCCAGTCCACAGAGCCATGCAGGAGAGTTTGTGCCATGAGGGCTTTGTGCCATGGAAACAGCTGAAGGATCTCAGTATGCCCAGTGCCAGAGGGAGCAGGGATGTGCCACAGGCTGGAGGCCTGGCTGCTCACACTGTGCTCAGGCAGCCGGGCTTGCACCACTTCACATCCCAGCAGAATGAAATGCAGAACGAAATGGTTCCAGTTAAGCCCTTTGCTGTGGGAAGTCCTTTTCTCTACTGAGAAAATAAATGCTCTATTTTAACCTTGGGATGTGTCAAGCAGAAAAAAAAATTAAAATTTCAGTATTTAAGACCTAGCCTGACCACCTGCAAACCCAGGGCAGGGCAGGAGGCAGGAACAGGTACCAGTACCAAATGGTGGGAAGGACACCCATACCTGGAGGGAGGGGACCAGGCATGTCAGATGTCACCCAGCCTGACAAATCCAATACCCACATTGCTGCTGGCAGCCCTCATGGGCCTGTGGATTAAATTCAGCTATCACTAATGCATGGCATTACGCTGATACCCAAATATCAATCAATATTATTGACTTCAGTAAATTTTCCTCTGAGCTTATAACTGTAATTTAATTTTGCCCAGACCAAATTAGAAAAAGCAGGCTGCATGAAAGCAATATTCCTAAGGCTTCATTTCGGAAAGACATTTGGATCTCAGAAATAGGATTTGAAGTGTTTGTAGCAAGGAATATGCTTAATTAGATTCATGTCTGAGAAGTCCCCAGCTGTTCTGCAGACAAACAGAAATATCTGAAATTTCTTCCAGCTCTATGGAGACGCAGAGATTGGCTCCTCTCCCTGTTGTCCCAGTCTGAGAGATTTGCACTTCTGATTATTATCCGGTGCTGTTTCAGACAATACACGATGCCACACAATCTCTGAGCACAGAGCAAATATTCCAGCATTTTGTTTCATGATTACTTCCACACTGTTCACTTCAGCATCTGAAATATTCTTTGCTTTTTTTTGTCTTTTTTTTTTTTATGTGAAAGGCTTTCTGGAAGTTGGACATAACATACATTCATTATGAAATGAAAATACCTCATGTGTTCAGGATGGAAAAAAAAATCCCTAGCTTTCAAGAAAGCTTTGTGAGCTTATTAAAAACAAGAGTGCTCGCTATGCGTGTTATTCTGCCAAATGAAAAATTCCCTCCCTGCTTCTCAGGCTTGTAAGCTGTTTTGTACTCAAGACCTCTCTTTCCAGTGTCCAGCACATTTTCATCATTAGTCCAACTTGGAATAAAATATTAGCTGCCTTGTACTAACAGACGGGACAGCAGGGCAAGACACACCTTGGCTCCATCTTCATTGGAAGGGGATTCTGGAAAAGCCACCAGTGACAATGTCCAGGTAGCCCTTAGACTTTGGGAGCAGACCCCTGTGCCACAGGGAATCTTCATACCCAAACCATGCATCTGGGGAGAAGCTGAAACAGGAACTATGTGCCAAAACCACAGCAGGCCATAAACACCACAGCTCGAGAAGAAGCAAGCAACGACTGCCTCCAAAATCCACATCCCTGGGGCACTGCGGCAAGTCCAGCCACACAGGGTAAGATGCAGTCTGGGAGCTTCAGTTCCAGATGCAATTTCCAGGCCCACCTCACCAGCCTGGCTACCTCCCCCTTCTCTTCTTTGTGCCCCCATTACCCACCCTAGCCCTTTTTTTAGGGGTCCCAGCTCCACTCCTGGCTAATGCTTTGAGACAAATCTGTGGTGCATGGTGAGAGCTGGTGAATGCACAGGCTGGTCCTCCGCTGCCTTTTTTCCTCTAATTTCTTCTCCCACTGCTTGTAGGTCCCCATAGCCCATCCAACAATCCAGGCTGGGTTGGGAAGAGGTGTGGATAGACACTGTCAAATCAGGCAACCAGCCGCTCACTGCCCATGGAGGAGTCCAGCTGGGCATCCTGGCACAACCAGCTGCTGTGGTGCTGGGTACAGCCCTGAGCATGGGGCATTTTGGAAATGGAGCTCTTACCAAGGTTGTACCAAGGAGCTGGGGCTGGATACACAGCGGAGCATGGGGACAGGAGAACATCAAATATGATCCTCAGGAAAGGGAGGTTAACCCCTTACTGCCAAAGGTATACACAAGGGGGTACCTCTGGTGAGGCACATCAGACAAGAAATATTGCCTCAAACCCTGCTGTAGCTGGGCTGGATCTCATAGTGAGCAATACACAGTGCAAGAATCAGACTGACAAAGTGCATCCATGCAGATCACCTCCAGCAGCCAGTGGAACAAGTCAAGGAACTCACCCAGCAATTCACCCCACTTGACTGCAAAACCCTGTATTTCATCTGACTAAGGATGAGTAACAGCAAACACAAGGATGAACAAACATTTCAGAAGCTTTGAAGAGCTGCTCTCAGTAACCAGCAGCAGCATTCATTATCCCGTAGCCACTTGAAATGGGAGCTCTCAGCCTCTTTGCCACACTACAAGCCAAGTCAGTCCATTGGTGCCATTAGGGTGGGCAGGTTGGTAATTTGGGGCTGTTCAGTACCGAGTCACACACAGCTCATGCACTGTGGCAGATCACACTCTCTCTGCAGGAGCTCTCTTTCCTCTAGCTCTTCATTCCCATTTATCTTACAAACAATTAAGACTCTTTAACAAGATAATCAGTTTGGACTTTGAAGCTTTTTTCTCTGCGAATTTTTTTTCCCCTTCAAATATTGTGGCATTCTGGATGTTTTCTGTTTCAGTAACAAGCTGCTAATTGTAATTAGTTTTATCCTGTGGAAACTCAAAAATCTGCTCTGAATGCATTCCTTTGAATTTAGTTAAAAGGTACTTTTTGAGCTGACAATCACTTTGACTGTAGCTTGTGAGAAAGAATCAAATTTTAAACTTACAGGAAAAGCTCATTTTACTGCAGGGCTGAGAATCCACTGTCCCAGAGCACACTGGCATTGAGAGGTGCTAGTGAGAGCCAGAGCAAATATTTCTCTGGGCTTCCACTTTCAAGCAGTATGTTTTAGATTACACTTAAGTGGATTCAGGCGAGGAAACTGGGGGTGGTGGGTGGAAAGGATGCAAGTAGGTAAGAATGAAAGGAGGCAGCACATGGAAAATTGGAAGGAAAGAGTCAACTAAAGAAAAAAAAAGATGCACAGAAAGGGTGAGGAGGTACTGTCAGGATTGAGACTAGATAATACAGAAAGCCCAGAGTTACATGTACCAGACTGAATAGATAAGGATAATAAGGAAATGTGTAAGAATAATACATCAAAGGATTGCTGCTGGGCACTTCAAAAATTGCTGTGAGTCACTATAGGTGGGATGGAGAAAACAGGAAAAGGGAAATGAGCAAGAGGAAAACACCAAGATGATAATAACATTAAAAGATATTGAAATATATATTGAACGGTATACAGTTCAAAATATTAAAAATACATTATTTTCTTGTTTGAACAACTGTGCAGGAAGAAAGTGGAATCCTGTGCCCAGGAGGGAGGATATGGCCAAACAGAGGCTGTGCCCATTGGGGAGGTGGTGTTGGGGGATGGGGGTTAGGAGCCAGCCAGGGCTCAGATTCTACACAAATCAGCACCACAGGTGGCACAAACCCACTGTGTCCACCTTCCTCTTCCAGGAATCAAACCTGGCTCCACTGCACTGTGGGGAATTCCTGGTGGGCAGTGGGTTACCTTGTACCAGGTGAAGCTAATCTTTTGTGTGAGTCCTTCTGTGGACAATGTGTCCGCTTCCACCATTCTCCTTTTGAGGATGGGATGTCTCTTCCCTCCAGATCATTCCCATGGCAATAGGCAGGATGCAGTATATATTACAGCAACCTGCAGTTGCACTACTACCCAAGGAGTGCTAGTGGGATATAGAGAAGCTATGAAAATAAAAATTTGTATTAAACATGAACTTCTGCACTCAGATTCTCAGATGGGCAAGAGCAATGGCTGCTTTGCAAAACAGCAACTGAGGGCAAGGCTGCCTCTAACTCTGAGGATAATTGTCATGGAAACTACAAGTAAAGTAGCACAAAACACAAGTAGGTATGAGAAAGGTAGCTGAAAATAGCTGCTCTGGAATATTTCTTTGCAAAGGTTCTAGACATTAAAAGGCAACTGAATAAACAGCTTAGTAATTTTAGATGTTCTTGGAAATGGATTTTAAAGGGAAAAATGGGGCAAACCACAAAACTGTGGCTCAGGGAACACTCCAGGTATAAAAAAAACTCTGGAGAGAAAAATGAGTGCAAGTATGACTCCTACAAGATTTACAATACACATACGTACAGATGTATAGACAGAGAGATAAACTATGCATGTGTGTGTGATTACACAGAGCACAGAGTGCATATTTTTAACTACACAGAGTATGCATACATATATAGGTGTATACACAATATATATACACTACAAGAAAAAAAAAATTAAAAATTGAAAAACAAAGGCAGCACAAATGAAATCTTTCCTGCATCCAACTGAAGATGAGAGGGTTTCTCAGAGGTTAACTTGACTGAAGTCCAAGGCCTTGAGCAGGAAAGCAAGTTGTCTGATGAGTTGGACCAGTGTCTAAATGGCATCTGCCCAAGGATGGCTGTGACCAGAAAACACACAGAGAGGGTGAGATCCAGCACCCGACAGCAGAATGGATTTGTGCCAGAGAGCCTCCAGCCGACGGAGAGGCAGCCGGCAATTCCCAGCAAGCAGAGATGGCCACAAACCAGACACCTTCGTCTCTGCTCAAAAAAGCAGCAAACTGCATTTCACAAAGTGCCTTTTCCTTGCTCCAAGGAACACCTCCCCGTGCCAGACGGATGGTGGCACATCCAGGGATATTCTTCCAGCCAAAATTGCTGGTACAAGGAGCTGCAAGCGCAGGGGAAGGAGCAGGGGTGCCAGTCCAGAAAGTGGAGCAGCAGGTACAGCCTCCATGTAATGGTTCTGGGAATGACAGGGCAGGATTCGGCATGAACACAGAGGAAAGCGGGTGAGATGTGTAGGTACTGTCATGCAGGCCACACTAGAAAAACATTAAAGGTGGTTTATGCACTTGGAGAGGAACGAATTGTGCTGTAACAGAGAAAAGTGTTAATTGGGAGATGCAAGAAGCAGCAGAATATACATTACATCACTCAGCAGCACTTGCTGCTGGCTGGGGCCAGGATAATCCCATCTCCAGTTCTTGTGCCATGCTGGAATAAACAGTGAATTAAGCAGGAATAATCCTGCGACAGCAAATTGTATATTTGCCCTAGCGTGACAAGTGCCAAGCAGTGTGTCTCAGCAGGCAAGACAAAAAGATTTCAAGGTGAGTACCAGAGGAACACAACTCTGGTGTTCTGGCATTGCAGCAGGTTGAGCTGTTGGGGGGATTTTAGAGGTTGGTGTTGGGGGTTAAGAATTTTCCTTTTGTTTCTCTCATGGAATTTAGTCCCATGTGTTGGTAAGAGATACTTAGACCGATACTTAAGAGAGACAAGAGATGTAGCCAAGGCAGAGGAGTGCAGCTGGCTGCACTACAGCTGAGGGGCACTCTCTTGGAAAGGGCAGAGATGCTGCAAGATTTTTGTCTGAGGGGAAGGGGCTGTGCGCAGCTCCAAACTCTGTCTTGCTCTCAGCATCGGAGGAGGACAGTCAAGCTGTTGCTTACTGTGGGGAGAATTCACTGCCACGGCTGGATCTCAGCCCTGTACTGCTTCTTCATTACTCTGGGTGAGCCTTTGCCCATAGGAGTGAGCTACCATTGCACTGGGTATTAACACCCGATCTGACTGGAAAGGACTCTCACCACCTATTTGGGTGCCTTAGGAGAAAAACCTGGGACACCAACGCCCTCCCTTTCCCGGAGGGCACAGCTCCCTGGCTGTGTGTGGCAGCTGCTGTGGAGAAGCCCGGCTGGCGCTGCCCAGCGCCGCTGCTTGCTGCCATGGCCTAGCGCCACAGCGCCCCCTGCTGCCCGGGAGGACCCAGCGCAGCCCTGCCCGGCCGGGAGCCAGCAGCGCCCCTGGTGGCCGTGCCCGGAACTGCAGCGCAGGGGAAAGCGCCCGGCAGAGGCTGGGGCTGGGTTTGTGCTGCTGCTGCTGTTTGTTTGCCTTGTTATACACCTACATACCAGTAAAGAGCTGTTATTCCTTCTCCTGAAAAGCCCTTTGATTTTAAAATTATAATAATTCAGAGGGAGGGGGGTCATATTTTAAAATTATAATAATTCAGAGGGAAGGGGGTAATTTTTTCCAAGGGATCTTTCAAACCAAGACAGTTGGTCATATTCACACCATGTAAAATATAATGATCAGTAACTCCAATGACACCCCAAAAGGAGGCAACAGCAGAAGAACCATTTCATTCACTAGAGGTGATTGCTACTCCCAAGTGCAAGGAATCGGGAAAACACAAAGGTCCAGAGAGCAAAAGATGAGGAGGAGAAGGTCAAGAGAGAGGTGAAAGGAAAATGAAAATGGAGAGAAAAATAACCCTAGGTAAGAGGCAATTCTAATCAGCTACAAGGGGAGAGAGTTCGACAAAGCCCCAGATGCAGGGCAATGTGCTGTGGGGACAGGAAGAAAACTGCGACAGCAGCAGAGGATAGATGCTATGGCCAGTCAGGGCTTTACAGGGCACGAAGCAGGTATTTATGAAATACCATGAGGCACAGGTTTCTTTGCTTCTGAGAGGTTACAACATAGAAAGATACCAAAAGGAATTAATTACATGGGATTTTTATTCAGTAATGTCAAGTTGCAGCTCAGGAAGATTAAATATGCAACCAGAAGTCACCTACATTGACATAACGCCACTAATAACAGTAGCATTTATAGAGGGCTAAATCACACTTTCCTTGCTTAAGGCCTTTCTCTCTGACCTTTGAAGGTTTGATCTTGAGACGTGATGTAAATCATCTGGAGAGTTTTTTTCACCTCTACCGGGTGAAGGATATTCCTACTCTGTGAAAGCAGAGTTAGTCTTGCAAATAGAAGAAAGAAATATACTGGAAGTATTTATCTTTCAGGGCACTTGAGTTCTCTGCTTCCCAAAGTCATTCTGTGCAATGGCAGAGCTCTTTCCATCAGTTGAGGAGGATCCTCTAGCACTGCACAGAGATAGACTCTCAATTCCAGATGGTTTGAATTTTCTGCTCACTTATTAAAACCAACATAAACCCCCCTAAAGTAACAATCCAGCTATTTTCACCAAAACTGATGTTTCTCAGGCTAGCAACTTCCCCATTTGTAAAAGCAAAACATTAAGGGAGATCAGTGCCTGGGCACAAGGGCACAGCACTGTGTGTACCCTGAAATCCCACTCCTTCTGTGACTCAAAGGGCACTCAGGAAAAGCACCTTCCTCAATTAAATTGATGTTCAAGCCAATGGGCATTTTGCAGGTGCTCTCCAGGTATTCCAACCATCTGCAGAAACAGCCAGAGCTAAATTCCTGCATATTTTAGAGAAATGCCTCTTCCTGTGAACTTACCAGGATGTTCAGACTGTGGTCACTTCAACACTGGGTTTCGTTTAGAAGACAACACAGTATTAAATCATCACACTATTGTTTGTGTGAAACACCCTTTGCCTTAATTAATAAATATGTACTTGGTTTGCTGTGAGATCTCAATAGAAGTTGCACAACAATTCTCAGCCAAGTGCTTTTCCTTGCATGATGTGAAAATCACTTGTGTTATAAAGAGTGGGAAAAAAAAAAAAACAAACCAAACAAAAAACCCCAGGCTGTGTGTTTGAAAAGAAGCTGTGGAAAATACATCAATATTTGCAATTACAGTGGCAGCTGCTGCTATGTGAGCAGTCAGGGATGAAGGCTGCTTTTCCATGGACCCCTTTCTCCTCACTCTGCCCCATCCCCATTACAGTGAGACTCTTCCTTCCTCTGCTCCTCGCTCCTATGTATTTCCCATCCATCCATGCACCCTGCAATGGCCACACTTTCTTCATTGCTGGCCACATTCCTTAAACACCAGCTGAGCAAAAGGCACAGGAATCCACTCACTGCAGGGCAGGATGGCTAATCCTCCCAGTTTGGATCTGCCCTCCCTGATCTCACATAACTTCGAGGAACTGGACATTACTAAGAGCTCATGACATCGATCAGATTTGGTTCAAGCTGACCAAGGGATTCAAAGGCATTAGAGCACTGAAACACAAGCTGATGGCAGAGGGTGTAATTGCATGAGACTATTGCTTGAGAATAAGAGGCTTAAAAAAATCATCAAAGGACAAAAGTCACTCTGGAACCGCAGGGAAGGCTGACAGGGCTCAGCTAAGGAGGAAGAAAATGGAGTAGCTTTCCAAGGGACTGAAAGATTTCAAATTCCTTGCTCTTCATTTCAAATTATCTCAGTAAACTGATAACTATCACATCAACCTGCCAACAACCTGAGGATTTAAATAAGCTTTTTGCCACCAGCACATATAAATTCCAACGTACTCCAAACAGATGGTTTATTTAAAGATCACATTATATGTACTACAGTCAATATCTAGATTATGCCAGGGCTGCTGCAAGGAAAAAGATATAATTTTAGGCATGTAAAACTCCTCCAGTTTGGACAGAGGCTGGGCAAGAGTAATCAGTGCTTCTTAAAGTCTTGGAAATGTAGTGAAAGAGTTGAAGTGTGTGTAATTACCAGTAAGAGGCATCGTAGCAAAGCAGATAAAGTTAATTATACAGTACAGCAGCGTTTTCAGTTGATGTGGTAGTAATCATAGTCAACAGAGAAATGCCCAACAGAAGGATCCATAGACAATAAAAGCAATCATGCAGTGAAAGCATACAGCACAAATTACCTAAAAAACAAAGGCAGACACTGGAGTCACCAAATGAATGCAGATATGTGGATTTCTACATGCAATAGGATACCTTAAACAGCAGCACACCTTACCCTGTGTGTGGTACCCACCTAAAACTGTCACATCAGTCTGGAGGAGGTATCAATATTTGTGCTCCATGTGGGCCAGCTCCAGCACCAGCCTGTGATAATATTGACACCATATATCATAGGAAACACTGGGTGCTGTTCCTGTATATGAAACAAATACATCAGTGGGTTGAAACAAAAACATCTGTTTTCTGAAACTAAATCAATACTTAGGAGACAAGATGCAACAAACAGACTTCACTTTGATTTCAGACTCGTGGACTACCATCTCCCATGGACCCTCCTTTCTGCATTGCAACAGGTGAGCTGAAACAAAAGGCTCAAGAATAAAACACTTGTGTATATTACACATCTCCATAAATGTCATTTCAGTGTCTCTTGGCTTGATGGTGGGACAGACAGCAGGATTTCACTTCCTTGTGCCAGCAGAACTCTCTCCCACTCCCCATTACAGCCATTTCACCCAGGAGTTCTCACTTGCTGCACGTCTGCACGGCACCAAATCCACTGGGTTCACCTGTTCAGAAAGAGCTTCTCCCCTGAGATTTCCTGAGGCAATAGTGTTAAATATATCCAGCCTCAGGCAGCAGTATGCCATCACCCCTCCCTGCACCCAGGGCTGCCAGAGGTGTGGAGCAAAGGAAGAGGCTCCTCCACTGCCCCTACCTGTCAGTTTGATTTCTCATGGCCATTACACATTAACAGCTTTTCAGATCTCTCCGTAATGATGCAGGAGGTCTTTCTTCCCAGGGTAATAAACTCCCTCAGCATGTGTGCTTGTTGGAACACCCTGACTCTAATGCTGCAAAAGACTTAATTTTAGCACTGTCTAAATTGTTGTCCTTCAAAAAAGGATTTACTGATTTGAAAATTTGCAAGAGAAGACACTAATTGCTGTGAAACAAATACTTGGTTGATCAGATGCAATTAGTAACACAGAAACAATGACAAAAGAATATCAGGGAGATCAAGTGATGCAGAAGTCCCACTCCAAGGGCATTTTCTAGCTGTTCTTACACCAGTGCAAGGGTTTGTTTAACACCAGCCAACCCGTGGAGCTGCACTAGCAGAGGGCTCGACCCTGTGCTTTTCACTCCCTGCTGACACAGACTGTAGTTTTTGAGAGCCAGACTTCCTGAGACAACAGCCATACCTATGCCAACAATAATTACCTAGGAAAACAGGCAACTTCTAGGAGCTTATTCAGAAGGAATCAATGCCTAACACTTGTGTGCTTATACAGTGCCACTGTGAGTATTGCTGTCAACACTTCCACTACTGAAGGGTGAAAAATGAAGCCAGACGTGATTCAAGTGCCATCTTTTCCCAAGTTCAGTTAAACCAGCCCTGCAAATGAAACAAATTCACTGGCCTTGAAGATGCCTGAGGATGACAGCAAGGTATGAAAGCGTAATTGGTATTGCTGAGGTGAGCCTGCAGCTCACAGCGTGGTGGCTGCGCACAAAGAGCTTTTTGTTACAGCATGGACAGGTCGAACAGCTCCCAGGGCCCTTTATGCCTTCTACAATGGGAATTAAAGTCACTCAGCAGCAGCACTTGGACCCAGTCCTGGGTCCTGCTGCAGATCCTGATCTGCTGGCAGAGGATGCTCACAGTGCCAGGGTGGTCCCTGTCTCTGAAGCCCAGGAGAGCTAGGTAGGGCTGCAGGACCTCATTGGAGAGGAAAAGGGAGCACTCTGTGACCTGCTGCTGGAAAGTGCAACATACCCTGAGTTATGGGATCTTTTCCCTTTGTGGGCTGGGAGAGAAGAGCCCCTGCACTCAGCAGGGCTGGACAAGCAGAGGGATCAGTGACAGACACAATCCCTGGCTCCCTTGATGGCACTGGCAAGCAAAACACTCAGCTCCTGACAGTGCCAAAACAGGTATGTTATACATTCCTGCAGCAGCAAAGTGGTGTCTGCCTGGACAGGGTCTGCATATCAGACAGTGCCTGGGGAGGGGACACAGCAGGGTTTGGGTGGGACACAGCCCCTGCAGAAGGCTAGCAGTTTCCAAAGATTTCACTCAACGTTCAGCAATAGCAGGGCTTCACCTGGCACCCTGAAGGGTGAAAACAGCCCAGCAGAGCACTCAGAAGGCAGAGCCATCCTGCAGTTACTGCTCTGAAACACTGGCACCTTGTGGCAGCTCAACCACGCTGTGTCTGACTGTTCTGCTGGACATCGGGGTGGCCTGGGCACGGCTCCAAGAGCCAGGACACAAGCAGGAGCAGCATCACACAGACACACAGAAAGCCACCTTGATCTGGGTAGCATTTAGTAACCAATTGGTTACTAGTACCAGGACCAAAAGGGCTGGAAGTGCACCTACAGATTTCCAGATCTCCTCCCTCCCCGGTACCAGTGCTACTCCTCCTACCGGGGAAGGAGGAGATCTGGAAGTCTGTAGATGCACTTTCAGCCCTGCTTGTGTCCTCCCACAAAAATGATAATGAGGAGGGTGGCACTACTTGAGATGCCCATGATCACTGTCTGGGACACTGATCACATAAGATGTGTCCAACCCAGGAAATTGCAAGGATTAAACAAACCTCTTGATATGTGTGAGAATCACCAGGGCAGCATGGGGTCTGGACCCCACCTGCAGCACATTCATACTGTCATCCTTCCAGAAAAAGATACCAGGGGCCATCACAGGGCTCCTCATTGCCCTGTGGAAGGAAGGAAACAATTATTTGAGATCCATTTTAGGGGGAAAAAAAAAATTGTATCCTTTTGAATGCTGTAAGACCACATTAAATTATGGTCACTACGAGGCCTTATTTCATCATATAAATATTTGAGACATAAGTATTCTCCCTGAATTTTTTTTTTCACATTTCATAGTGAATGTCACACATGTGTACCCAGCTCCTTTTCTCCCTGTTACTGCTGAAATACACATAAATATGATAATAAGGGCAAATATTTACGGGCAATAAATGCTGTGTGGGGTAATTATCTAGTGTTTCATATGGTTACAAACCAAAACACAACATCTCAGTAATAATTAAACCCAGTCTCCCCTTACTCTTCTCACACCTAACAGCTTATGTTTTAGCCCATTATAAAGTGGCAAATCCAGAAATGGGAGAACGAAGAAATCTTTCTCCCACAGTACATAATGAATTTGTGGCTTTTTTCTGCCACAAAGAGCTGAGGTTACCAAACCCAGCAAAGCTGACAGGGTGTGGGTGTTTCTATGGACAGTGAGAATGGCCAGAACTATAATGGTTACGAATGATGTGAATTTTGGAAGAGGGCAGACCTCCAGCTGTGTCTGCAAACCAATCTTTATTAGGGATTAGGAAAAGAGCTATGGTGACAGCCAGGTTATCTGCTTACAAGGGAGCTGCACATACTTTCCACCTTCCACCAGTCGCTGGAGGGACTGTCTGCAATAACTGTATGTTGGAGCTGGTTCAATTTTTTTTTGTCTTGAATTTTTATGAGCTAATCCCAGCTCAGCCACTCACACAAGCAACATTCACCCGTGTGTGCAATGCCTGAGCACTTGGAACATCAGCCTTACTTAGCAGAAAAAACCCCAACCATCCTTTCCTTCCCAAACAAGGCATGCAAAGAATAAACAGCATTCCTTAGCTCCAGAGCACACTGCCTAAGGAACAGAGCTGGGGACATGATGCAAAAAACCCAAAACTATGCAAGATGCCTAAAAGTGTCTGTCATAAATAAAACTAATTAATTGGCCTCTGAGCAAATGCAAAGGCCAACAGGCAAATAACATAAACACTGCTGCAAAAGATCTGTGTGCTGTTCCTCACAAAGCATCAAAGCCATTGCTCCTTGCGCAATCAATACAAAAGTGATTGCAGCTCAAAAAGAGAAACAGAAGACAAAGGAAAAAAATCACTGCTCCTAAAGAAACAAAGGAACTGCCCAACTTAAAACACAGTTTCTTGTTTATTTTATTCTAAAATACTATAACTACAAGCAAATAAATGAAGGGGGGAAAAAAGTCAGAATCAACATAAAAAAATACTAGCAGTTATCAAAAACACAGCAGGCAACTCTTTCTTCCACTGATCTCCTAAATAATTCATGCCCAATATATAGAAGGCAATCTTGGGAATACACAGTGCCAAAACAGTCAAGGGAACTGTTTCTCCCATCACCCAGATGCAAAGCACAACTCCAAAACAGAGGCACCAGCCAAAACTGTTGTATTTAAACCCTAATTACTACAAATAACATCAAAATGTGTCTAGAGGAGCTCAGCTGTACAGCAAGCATGGTCCAGGAGGTTGGGTGGGATCCTGCATTCCACAGGACAGCCCTGGGCACCCAAAAATGCCCTTTGCCAGAACCAAGCACCCTGTGCCTGCTGAACCACCCCAGCTGTGTTCCACTCAACAAGCACCAACTATTTTTTTATCTTACTGCCAGCTTCCAGGGAAATACAGTGGCTGATACAGATAGAGTTGTAAGGATAAAAAAAGGGTTTGACTTCAGGTATAGTGGGGATGAACCTCAGGGGCTCCACACACAGGGCTATGGAGGCACAGGCAATGCTCCATCTGTAACGTGTGGCACAGACAATTTGTGGGAAACCCTGGTGAAGAGGGAGAGCAGGGCAGGACCAGGGCCAGTGGGGTGGGGTGACACGTGGGGACCACCTAGCCCTTCTGCCACCATCTCCACTTGACATTCCCAAGGGAGGGAACACGCTCCAGCACTGGCAGTGTTTGCTGCGTGAGATCAGCAAAGACAAAATCAAAGATATTTAATAAACAGATGGAGAAACGTCAAGAAAAGCAAAATGAGAAGTAGATGAACACAGGCCAGAGTTAAGTATGACTTCCCCACCATCCTGGACGAAATACAACTGAAACCAGGGTCATTTAGAGCTCCCTTTATTTGTCTTCTACTTGTTTTGAGCCATAAGCTCTGGTGTAACACATTCAAGCTCCTTTCTGAAAATACAAAGGCTGCAAACCCATTTTTTCTTGTCATATCTTGTCTTATCTTTTTCTAGGCTTGGTCAGCTGTGAGGGGACCCCATCAGTGTCTGTCAGTGTCTGCAGGGAGGGTGCCAAGCAGATGAACCAGGCTCTGCTCAGTGGTGCCAAGCAATAGGACAAGTGACAACGGGCACAAACTGGTCACAGGTGGAAGCTCCACCTGAAGATGAGCAAAAACTTCCCTGCGCACAGGAACAGGCTGTCCAGAGAGGCTGCAGAGTCTCCCTCACTAGAAATATTCCCGAATTGTCTGAACACCACGCTGTACCAGGTTGCTCTGGGATCACAGAATCATACAATGGTTTGGGTTGGAAGGGGATTTTGAGATCACCCCGTTACACCCCCCTGCCATGGGAAGGAACACACACCTTCCACTGGACCAGGAGCCCCTCCCGACCTGGCTTTGGACACTTCCAGGGACGGGGCAGCCACGTTCCCTGGGTGACCTGTGGCTGTGTTTTTGCGGCTGTTTGTGTGTTTTTCTATGTGTTTGTGTGGGGTTTTTTTGCGTGTTTGTGTCCCCTCGCTGCCGTCTCCCCCGCCCGCCGCTCCCGCCGCCAGGGGCCGCCCGGCGCCCGCCAGGAACCTCCGCGCCGCCAGGGGGCGCCTGTCGGCGGAAGCGCGCAGCCACTTCCGCCGGTCGCGGCTGAGTCACTGTGCCGCGCCGCCCGCCCGCTGCCCAGAGCCGCCCGTCCCGCCGAGCCCCGGCCCGCCGAGCCCCGGCCCGCGGCCCCCGACCGCAGCCATGCCGCTGGAGAACCTGGAGGAGGAGGGGCTGCCCAAGAACCCCGACCTCCGCATCGCCCAGCTCCGCTTCCTGCTCAGCCTGCGGCCCCGCGCGCCCGACCCCGCCGCGCGCGACGAGCTGATGGCGGCGGTGCGGCTGCACAGTGAGTGGGGCCTGGGGGAGGCTCTGTGTGTGGGGGGATGCTCTGTCGCTCTGTCTGCTCGTTCTCCCCGGCTCCGGCCGTGTGTCTGTGGAGCAGATGTGACTCTCTGTGTCCATCGATCCCCGGGCAGGGGCTGGTGGTGCAGGCGTTCCCCCGCAGTTCGGCATCGCTGTGCCCCCGGCACTGACTCCGCGGACACTCCGCCAGCAGCGGGGCAGGGCGAGGGTTGGATGGAGCCGAGCCGAGCCCTGGGCCCAGCTCCGGCCACTCTAGCACTGTGCTGGGGCTGGAAGAGCCGGCTGGAGCATACGGGCTGCTCACAGCGCGATAAAGAGAATCACAGAGCATCCTGAGCTGGAACGGACGCACAAGGATCATCAGAGTCCAGCTCTTGGTCCTGCACATTCCCAGCAATACCACTCTGCCTGAGAGCATTGTCCAAGTGCTCCATGACCTGTGCCCTGGGGAGCCTGTTCAGTGCCCGACCACCCTCTGGAGGAAGAGCCTTCTCCTGGTACTCCACTGAAACCTCCCCTGAGACAGCTCCGTGCTGTTTACTCAGGTCCTGTCACTGGTTTCCAGAGAGCAGAGATCAGCACCTGACCCTCCACTTTGTCTCATGAGGAAGTTTCAGACAGCTTTGAGGTCTCCCCTCAGTCTCCTCTTCCCTAGGCTAAATGCACCGAGTGACCTCAGCTGCTCTTTATAGGTCCCCTCCAGACCCTTCATTGTCTTCATGTCCCCCTTTGGATGTCCTCTAACAGCTTAATGTTCTCCTGGTATTGGGGTGCCCAAAACTGCCCCCAGAACTCAAGGTGAGGCCACCCCAGTGCAAGGTAGGGAAAGTGCAAATGGGAGCAGTGTAAAGAGCAGTGATGAAAAAGAATCAGTGAAAGGAAACATGAGGGGCAAGGCCTGCAGAAACAGAGGCTGTGCTGTGTCTGGATTCAGCAGGTCATAGAAGGGACATCTCTGGTGTTGACAGTCACGTTGTCCTTTTAGGAACAAACACACTCTCGTTGCATTAAGGGACAGCAGAACCCTTCCTGCTTCTCTTTCAGACATGGCTCCGTACTATGAAGCCCTGTGCAAGTCTCTTGAGTGGCAGATGGACACAGATCTGCTGAACAAAATGAAGAAAGCCAATGAGGAGGAGCTGAAACGTCTTGACAATGAATTAGAGGATGCAGAAAAGATCTTGGGGGAGAGCGAAATCCGGGATGCAATGATGGCCAAGGCTGAGTACCTGTGCAGGATTGGGGACAAGGTTGGTGACTGCAGAGGCTTTATGGACTCGTAGAAAACACTCCATGGGAGCCTTGTTAGCTGGGCAGCTCCCAGTGAGTGCTGGGGGACTTGCAAAGCATTTTCTCTATGGCACAGCTCACACATGGCTGGCAGATAGGGGAGGGTCTTGCTGATATATAAATTATCTAGAAAAAAAAAGTGAAATGACAACAACTTTTTACTTGATAAGGGGAAAAGTTTGTAGATAGCATTATTCACTTTCCTTGTGCCTGTAGACTTTTCTAAGCTACTTAGATCGTGCAGCTGAATTTCAAGTTACAGAGTAGATTTTGATAGTCTTTAGCTTCAAAAGGTACATGAGGAACAGCTTTTCTAACTTGATTTAAACTTGGATACATTAAGATTATTCAGAATGCGTAATGTGAAAGTCACAACTACCAGTGGCAGACAGCATGGTTCTTCCAACAGGTATTTTGTGAACATTCTGGGTGCTTTTAACATTCTTACAGTAGCAAATACTGTTTTGCCAGGAGGGAGCTCTGACTGCGTTCCGCAAGACTTATGACAAGACCGTGGCCCTGGGGCATCGCCTGGATATCGTGTTCTATCTGCTGAGGATTGGCTTGTTTTATATGGACAATGACCTCATCACACGGAACATTGAAAAGGCAAAAAGGTACTGGCTGAGTGCACTAAAGCACTGTTGAAACAAGCTGTAACAAAAGAAATGGAAGATAAATACCTTTCTGTCCAGACATAACTGGGACTGCTTTTGAGAGAGGATCACAGTGATGGGTGGGTGTTACTTTGTTTTAGAGCATTTCCTACTCCTGGATTTTTTTATGGGGGGGAAGAGAAAGGTTAAGATTTTGTGGCAGCTGTTTTTTAGCAGCTGGCTCGATTTGTATTTGTAGCCCAGCTCCCACTCCCACTCTGTGTGTCACTGGACTGTGCCTCTGCCAGCTAAGTCCAGCTGCTCCCAGTGGCAGCCTCTGTAAAGAGGGGGGGCTTTTCCTCTAGAAGCAAGAGCAGCATAGTGTGTTTTGGTGCCACTGGCAGCTTCAGTGTCTGTGCCTCCAACGTTTTGAACCTCAGCAGTTCCTGTAGAAAACTGTGGTTCCAGTCTCTGCTGCTGCCATGAGACCAAGGTAGAGGAGGTTCCCACTTCCCTTGATCCTTGTGTTTTGTGTTGCCTTCTCACAAGTTTTCTCTCATCCCTCCCCTTCTTACAGCCACATCAGTTTTGAGCTGATCTTTAAGAAGTGGCATCTTTTTGTATCTTTTTTTTCCTATGCTTTTGGTTGGACAGCTTTGATTTTAGCAGCAGAGGCAATGGAAATCTGTAGCCACAGCCCAGGCTGACAGTAATATTTACCTGCACATCCACAGAGACTGTTGTCACAGCTGAAGAGGCTGTGAACTTTTCCTTTCACTGTTTAAAAGCCTCTGGCCCCTCCTGTCCCAAGGAAGCCACTTTCCTACACCAACAGATGTACAAAGCCTGGGCTGTTTCAAAAAGCAGTAACATAAACCAAGTTATTCTTTGTCTAATCTCATGGTATCAGTTGATTTGTACTTGTTTTTATATAATTTACTACATGACACATTTACATAAGTAAATATTCTTTGTTCTATTTTAAGTCTAATAGAAGAAGGAGGAGACTGGGACAGAAGAAACCGTCTCAAGGTGTACCAGGGCCTTTACTGTGTAGCCATTCGAGATTTCAAACAAGCAGCAGAGCTGTTCCTTGATACAGTTTCCACATTTACATCCTATGAACTGATGGATTACAAAACCTTTGTAACATACACTGTCTATGTCAGCATGATCGCCCTGGACAGGCCAGACCTGAGGGAGAAGGTAAGCAGAGCACGTGGGAACACTGGTACACACTGACACAGCCTTTCCTTAAGCTGCTGATCTCCAGGCTGAAAGAGGTGCTGGTTAAAGATGTGTGTTTGCTTGCAGGTGATTAAGGGAGCAGAGATCCTGGAGGCCTTGCACAGTTTGCCAGCTGTACGACAGTATCTCTTCTCTCTGTATGAGTGTCGTTATGCAGCCTTTTTCCAGTCACTAGGTAAGGCTGGGTTGTGTCCCCCAACACTGTTTAAGGGGTTCCAGTTATTTGTTTCACATCATACACAACCTTTGTGGAGTAGCTACAGTCTAGAGCTAGAGCTATGCGGAGAAAAAACAAACTGGAGGTATTTTTTTAATAGTGACCTAAAATTTTCTGCTTTGATTTTTCAAACAAAGATTTCTCATCCAGTGAGCCTTGTGAATGGTCATATCTGCTTAGGTGAAAAAGCACTGTGAAAATGGCTATGAAACACCATCTTACCTGAAGAGCCGGATCAGGAAAGATTTGGAAGCTTTCTGTGTAAAAGGGTGACACCAAAGAAAAGCTTTTCAGAAAACCCTCATTCTTGCCAGTTCTCAGACTGCTTGTTTTTCTTCTTTGAAATTTAGAATACAAGAAAATGAGATATTTAGAAAAAGCAAGGAAGAACCCTCGATTTTGTGGAAGACTAAGCCTGGTGAGATTGAGTTAAAGGGCAGCATCTTCCTATTGCCAGCCTCATCCCAAGCTGAGAACTGATGCTGTCAGGGGAAAAAAAAAACCACTTCAGTGCCCAAAAATCCTTGTAACTAATTTAAGAGCTAGTAGCAGAAAATTAGTGTTGTGTCCTTATATCTATGGGTAACAATGTTTCTTCAAGAAGTTACATGCCAAATTCCTCTTGTTAACCCAGCTCCAGGCTGCGCCGTAGGCAGCAGATCCAGCTCTTGCCTTCAGCAAGGTGGTCCCTCTCCCCCTGAAAGAAGGATGCTGTGCTGATTACAGGCTCCCATTAGCTCTGCCACAATACTGTTTGCATGTTCTTACTGCTCCTGGTTCCAGAACTGATACAGATTACATGAATTTATTTCAGTGCAGAATCCCTTTCATAACTTGAGGAGTGCAAGAATGCAATGCTGTTATTATGGTCACGCCTATGACTTATTAACTGGTGCCATACGTTTTATTTATATAACTGATATTTGACACTTCTTAGAAATTACTGACTTTTGGGGTTTTTTATTTTGCTTCTTTTTTTTTTTTCTCTCTTTTCAGCTGTTGTAGAGCAAGAGATGAAGAAAGACTGGCTGTTTGCACCTCACTACCGGTACTACGTCCGGGAAATGCGAATCCACGCCTACAGCCAGCTCCTCGAGTCCTACCGGTCCTTGACGTTAGGGTACATGGCAGAAGCCTTTGGAGTCAGTGTAGAATTCATAGATCAGTGAGTTCTCTGGCTTTTTCACTTCACAGAGCTCTCCCTTTATACCTCTTAAATATTTATGATGCTCTCATTGCGAGTAAAAATCTTTGTTCGCTTGTGTGCTAAATTTGCCAAGTTACGCTTCTGTGGAAGAGTGAGGAGCTGATGTTTTATTAATTCCTTGGTTCTTTATAGTGCTGTATTTATTGACCTCCATGTGCTATGAAACTTTAGATTTTAGATAGCTTAGTTCATAGCTGTGCAAAGACTGAGCTGTTTCAACTTTGGGGATCTGCACAGTTTTTGTACTCTGCCAGTCTCCCTCTTCATTTTGCTTGGTTTCTGTTATGTGGACAGGATCTGATGTTTTTCACTTAAATCAAACATACCCTGCAGTCCCAATTTGAAATTCTTTTCTGGAATAAAACCAACAGATTTAGATCATAAGAACTATGTGGTGAGTGAAGTGAGAAACTGACTTTTACTCTGTGTACATGAAGCATATTATTTCAAATGCCTTCACAAGAGTTATTCTTGTTTCAGAGAGGTCTCAGATTTTATAACATAGAAAACTTACAGAAATATGAAACTGCTTGAAATATTCAGAAATTAATAAGTGTTTCAAGAGAAACCAAATACCATTTAATACAAAAGTAAATTTTTTAAAGTCATACTAATTCTTATGTTTCCAGTAATTTATTATGAGTTGTAACTTATCTTACTGTCGAGTACAGGAATATTTTCTTCTACCATCAGTGTTGTAGACTGCCAGTTGATTAAACAAAACAATAATAATAAAATCTTAAAGCATTTTAAAAAAATAAATACTATTGAGATACTTTTCTAATTAATTGACTAGCATGAAGATATTTACCTCAGGATAAATTCCAAATTGCCATGCTGCATTACTGCTGCCTTTGAAGAGTAGCTGATATAAAGCTCAGTGATAAGTTTTCACTAACTCAAGTACAACACTTTGGCCTGAGAAGAAAGAACTAAGAGGTTTTGTGTTCAGGTCACTAAAATGATTACTTTTGGCTGTTGCTTCAGAAATACAGCATGGTGAAACAGCAGTTTCAATGCTCTTAGGTCTACAAGTCTCTGGTAAAACAGGATTTAACCAACTTTTTTTCTTTATTTAGGGAGCTTTCAAGATTTATTGCAGCTGGGCGATTGCACTGCAAAATAGACAAAGTAAATGAGATTGTAGAAACTAACAGGTAAGTAACAATTCCTAGAGGTTGTTTTTACCAGACCAATTGAATTCTGTGTATTTTGATGACGTTAACTACAGAAATGTTTAATGCTTTGGTATAAATCACATTCTTAGTTCTAACCCCCTGTTTTTTCCCCCATGATTCCTAGGCCTGATAGCAAGAATTGGCAGTACCAAGAAACCATCAAGAAAGGAGATTTGCTGCTAAACAGAATTCAGAAACTTTCCCGAGTAATTAATATGTAATTTTTTTTAATGCAAGGGAATGCAAAATTTAGATGTTTAAAACATTTTGGAAGTAACCTATAAATATATTGCATAACTTGATATACTGTAGGGAAAAAAATAACTAGCAAGAAAGGTAGTGTTTTTACTTTCCACTTCATTATGTACACACTGTTCTGTTCTGGTGTATGGAACCCAGTTCATTTATTAAATGTATGATACCATTGGTGATCTCTTGTAAAACACTTTGTTCCTTTCCTTGCCTGTATATCCAGTGTTCCATATTGAACAGCAGGCTCATGACCTGGGAGTACACAGAACTCCTGGCCATTTTATGTTTGCTGTTTTCACACTTTCGTATTGGAATCAGCAGTGAAAATAATCAGTTGCGTGATAGTAAAGTGGCCAAAAATTTTATTGAAGAGTACACACTGTCCAGACAGGACAGAGTCTTGCAATGAAGGAATTACACCTTAATGGAGAAGGAAGAAGGATGCAAGAGATTGGGGTGAAGCAGTGGTATAACCACAGAAACTGTGGGACTAAAACTTTGGGAACAACTGTAACAGAAGGAGCCTCTCTCTTTAAACTGGTTTTTTTTTTTGCAAAGTGTTGAAAATGAAGTCAGCATGTGAGCAAAGCATTGCATTTGTAATTATTACCTGAATTAGATTTGCAGATGTCAGTGATGTTGAGAGCTGTGGAAGGGACAACTGCAGTCTTGACAGAGCTGATCAGGTCCTGCAGGGGTTACAGTTCCTTTCTTCACAGCTGCTGAGGAATGAATGTCTCACTAGGCTGCTGCCATGCTGATGACACATGGTTTCTGTGTGGCAGAGCCTCCAGCAGCAGCTGCTTACCCTGCTGGCCTGCCTTGAGGGGTTTTTTCCCTCCTCCCAAAGGCCTGTGAGTGAGTTCTGTGAGCTTTTGATGCCACTGCATTTTGAACATTGACAGCCTGTGTGCATTGGAACTTCAGTGCTGGAAGGAACCCCGGCAGGTAGGTGTACCCAAAGAGCAATCCTAGCATTTGGAAGCTACTGTGCCACAGACAGGACAGTTTGGAATTTCCCCTGCTCACCCCTCCCATTGCAACATCCTAGAGGGTCTCCTGTCCTGGAATCACTGCTGCCTGCCCAAGGGTGGACCCCTTGGTGCTGAGGGACCATCACTATTCTCTGACGAACTTTTCTGAAACCCAAAACACAACCTCATGATTTTGGGGGTTTTTTTTTTACTACTTACTGGAAACTGTTTTGGTTGTTTCCCCCTCCAAGAAGCAGCAATTTAACCAGAGTTTAAAGATTTACATTTTAGACAGTATCAATTAGAAGAAAATTCTGATCTTTCTTCAGAATAGGCAGAGTAATAAACAAGAGCTCCAATTTACCCTGTGACCAGCTATGGGTCTCTGTTTTGTATGTTGACACACATGCCATTTCATATATATATATATATCTATATATCTATATATCTATATATCTATATCTATATCTATATATATATATATATATATTCCTATATAGTTTTAATTGATAAAGCCCAATATTCAGAATTTTCAGACCTGCAATAACCTTTCTTGTTTTTTTACATCTGTTCCATGCCAGATAAGTAGAGCTAGCTTGGAAGGGTTTAATCAGTCTGATTTTTGGGAACATCTCCACCCTTCCATAGGTGCAGGTGTGAAGCCTATCAGAAAACCATACTGTCTTCTGTGACTTGAGGAATTTCTGTTTGGTGCACTAATTTACACATAACTGGCCTTAATTAACTACATCAAAGCTTCCATTCAGCATATGTGTTACCATGTATTTTTTCAACTGTAAAGAGAATAGAAAGCTACTCAAGCAAAATTAAGCTAACAGGGGCTTCATACATTCCAGAGAAACCTTGCTGCTCTTTTAGTGTCGGTAAGAGCAGCATAAAAAATAATGGAAATCCCTACTCTGGGTGGAAAATAAAAGCATTGCTAAAGAGTTTTAGTGCTCTAAGATACTTGCAGAGCTCTTAACCATTTTATCCTAACTGTGACCATCATCCTGTGGGAGCCAAGCATTTCAGAATCTAGTGTTCTCTGCTCAGGTGGGTGAAAAATAATGTTCCAAACAGCAGTGCACAATCCTACTACAGCAAAGACCCCTTTTAAAGATCCCAACCTGCCTTCACATTTCCTGATTTCAGCCTTTCCTGCGAAAGAGGATCCAGGGAAAGCCAGAAGATCTGGACAAAGATTTTTGTGCCAAGGCCTGGCAGGAAAGAGTCACAGCAATTTTGGCTGAACCTTTTAAGGCTTTGTGCAGCAGTTCAGCCTCTCAGCCATGCCAAATAGTGATGGGATAAAATTCTGGGAAAGGTGAAAGCACCTCCTGAAGCCCACAGCTGGAGGCACACAGTTTAGCCAGCGTGGCTGTTCACATTTTTCTCCTGAGGAAAAAAAAAGCAGTCTCATAGATGGATTTTCCAAAGAGTAGGAATGCTCAGGGGTCCAGGGTGGTCAGGCGTTGAGCTGATCCAGGGCATAATTTTGTGTATTCTATTGTTTTTAATTGCCTTCTTCCATCTCCATGTCAAATCAAAAGTATTAGAATTTCTACTTCCTGAAGTAATTTCAAGTTAATTTTTCCTGTCCCATGACCATGTTCATTTTCTATTCTGTTTATCTAATCTCATGATTTTCCTTTATTTAACTCTGATTGTGAGCAGCACTCCAGGCGCAGGCCTTCATGCCTCGCTTTTGACACCTTTCCATGGATTTATAGTCCACATGCCAAAGTTGTACATTCTCTCTTGTAATTTAAGCTTGGGCAGTTCCTTGAGCTAATGCCATTCTCCAATTTCGCTTTGCAAGGCTGACTTCACTCTCGCTCCAAGGTACCCAGAACCAGACAGAGATTTCAAGCCACAGCTCCAACTTCTCTTTACAACTCATTCCCTGCATTCATGGTGGGAAGGGCAGGAGATGGGGTGGTTTAGGATTTGTTAGTAAAGCTCTGTTCCAGAGCAGTTAAAATGTTTCTGTGCAAGTCTCTGTGCGGTTTCTGGTTTACCTGCCAACACTTCCAGTGCTTCTCTCACTGAACACTGGGCTCCAGAGGCCAAGGTCCAGCCTTGCAGATGAGGGAAAGGCACTGGCTTTAGGAAAAAGCCACCTGTCATGGACAGGAAAGGAGTCAGGTGAAGGGACCTAAACTGCAAAATGGAGGATGAAAAACGTTCAGCACAAACGTCAGAGACCACCAAACCCAAGCAGCAACACAGTCCCTGCTGGCGCTGAAGAAAACTTGTATCAATCTGGGCACGAGTATCAACAGCAGCTATTTCTCATAGGCTTGGACAAAGCTTTTTTTCTGCATTTCTCAGGCTGTTTTTCCTTCTTGGCAATAAAGTTTCAATCCACATTAATTTGACCAAGTTCCCTAAAGGTTTTCAAAGTTTGTTGGGTCAGAAAAAACCCAAGCATATGCCACTTTTCCATGACAAAGCTCCCATGCTGCTTGTTAGGAACAAATCCAGCAGCTAACGCAGCTCTGAGCCAAAGCACTGAAAAAAAGCATCCAGTCAAAATAAAAAGTCCCATGGTGGATCCTACAAGCCACATGTCTTTGATTATTTGTTGCAGCAGAACGTGATAATAATGAACCACCAGGAATCTGCATTTCAATGAAGCCAGGGCAGGCCCTCCTTGGGTTGTTTTGGTAGCCGGTGTAAACAAGGCGCCCACGGAGCGGCGCTCCGGCCCTCGCAGAGCCCCAGGGCACCCGGCCAACTCCCGCCTCATCCTCCGCGGCACGGGCAGCACCAGGGGCACAGTTCCTGCCAAAGTCTGCTTGTAGCCTTTGAGCCCAACGCTGCTCCACCAGGGGAAAGCCAAACAGCCTCGGGTTCCCGGGACACATCTCTCGGCTTTGATACCAAATGCAAAAGGCACTGATGAGAGCACAAATACACAAACCCTACACAGAGGGAACCTCTGACCCTGGGGTTTCATTGCTTGCATTGGCAGTCTCCTACATCACCAAGTAACTGTCCCAAATATAAACTGGAGTATTTTCCTATGAGACAGTCACCGATGGGAAGGAAACTCTTCCACCCAGCTCAGGGACATCTGTGCTTACTGGGTTCCACTTCAGCACCTGGTCGGAACCATTTTTCATCACTAACTCCTTTAGAAGTCACCAGAAGAGAGAACCCAAGGAACAGCTCTGCTCTGCCCCAGGGTCAGGGCTCCTTGGCACTGCACTGCACCCAATGCAGCAAAGGAAGGGGAGAGGGAGGATGCTTCATTTCCACAGAGCTCAGGGTTACACAGGGTGAATGCACCTTTTTTCCCTTCTTAACCTTGCCAGTTTTAGAGGACAGTGCACCCTGTATTAAATGCAGTAAAAATGCAGTTACTCGTTCAGTAACTGAAGCACTCAGAGTCACAAACCTGCCTGAACACGATGCCAAGCACAGAGCTCTGATCAGCAGCAAACACCCAACTCCCACACGCCCTGGGCTGTGGTCACTTGTACAGCTTTGCAGAACCAGCTGTAGCACCAGCAGCTCATGCAGGATGGCACAGGCAGTAGAAACTGCTACTAGGAAGGAAAAGAATTTGCAAGAATGTAAGACAAAAAAAAAAAAAAAATTAAAATACTCAGTTAATGCAGAAAGTAAACACAGAACTACTAGAGGTGCTTGATATAAAAAGACAAAGCAGAACTTGCCTGTTGTCTGAACCTCGTTTGTATCTTGTAGTATTTATTCCAAATATTAAGGAAAACTTGTTTTAAGAGGGGAAAAAACCCAAACCAAACCAAAATAGAGACAGAATAAAGGAAGCTTTGCCGGAGATGTCACTCTGAGGTCCTGTCCCACTAACAGGGGTTTTACAAACTGCTCCAAAATCGCCCACCACACACGAGTCCCGAGTCAGGTGCAGGAATGTTTAACTGCTGAACTTACACACTGGATCTGCAAACTGTGAAAACACAGAAGACACCTTTTTGGGAGGAAAAAAAATCCAGGAAACACGACAACTCAGCATAACCACATCTGGGGCTGTAAAGGCCGCTGCTCATTATTCTGATTAGAAAATAAAATAAAGTGTGAAGCCTAAGCACCAGAAGGTGCTTTGCCCAGGAAAATGCTGCAGATGCTCAAACCCAGGTACCAACCCCCTGTAGGATGGAAAGCTCCAAACCTGACTCGTGATTCCAAGGGACAGTGACAGAATTTGACCACATCCAATTCTCTGAAATTAGTTCACATAGGCACCAATACAGATAATGTTTTCCTTTAATAGCGCAGGATTTTATAATGAAGCAGAAACATATAATATATTCCATGCAACCAACCTCATTTATTGAAAAGTCCTAATTTTATTGCCTTGTTTAGTAACATGTTTGTTCAACAAACTAATCTTTTTCATGAAGCAAAGCACAACTTTTTCTTATAAATAGTATAAATTATTTTATTTACAGAAACTTGTTACAAAACAAATAGACTATATATTTATTTTTTCTTTTAAATATCCAAAGTAATTTTTCTATCCCATGACATTTGTTCATGTACTATACAGCAGCCAACACAGAGTTCAGCTGATCAGATGCTCTTGATTATGTATACAAATTATCAAACTATTCACACATTTTACACAGGAGATTGCTTTTAGAACCAGGCTCAACACCGAGCAAGATGCTTCCAAGGCCTACATTCACATTGACATTATGTAGTGCTCATTTCAAAATTATCTTTAAAACATAAAATATCTCGCACAAAAGGTAAAAATGATTATTTTCTGCTGAACAGTGAAACATTTAAGAATCTTTCTAAGCCCAATTCCCTCCTCCAGGACAGAATGAGTAAAAGACGAGAGATTTCTTGGCAAGAGAACTCTTACAGGAAGACAACTGCCTTAGAAATGTCATTTGGAAATCACATCTTTATTTTTTTCATTGTTTTGAGAGGTACTTACTTGGGGTTTTTTCTTCATTTTGGAATACCAACAATTTTGAACATTTTCTAAATTATTTGATTGATGAGTATTGCTCCCCCCCTCCCTTCCCAAAATGAGATAGTTACATAAACTGCTTGTTAAAACCACATTTCAAACCCTTGGCATTATACTAAATATGAGTTATCAGAGGGATTGTTCCAACATAAGGTATTCAAATTAAAAGATTTTACAAAAGCTACCAGCAAAATTTGCTTTCTTTTGTCAACCCATCTCACGAATTTCAGAAATATAGATATATGCATGTGTGTATATATACACACACACATATATTATATATAGGTGGAAAAAGCAAGCTCCAAAATTTCAACTGAACATTCAAGTCTTTTAAGGAGAAGCTGTCTAAACAGTCCAAGCTTAAAACTAGTTTTATCAGGCACTTTCAGTTTTTCCGTTAGTTTTAAACCACATGAGACCCACACGGATGCGCACGCACACACACGCACACGAACACTAAAAAAAAAGAGAAGCAGTGTGTCACTTGTCACTTAACTAAATGGATCTTCTGGGAGTCAGGCAGCTGATAAAGCAATGCCACACCAACCACGTGGGCTCTGGGAGAGCCTCAGCCTGGATCCAGCCCACTCCCAAGACAGGGAAAAAGGGACACAGCTTTCACAAAACGGAGGCATCCCTTACATTGCAAAGTAGGCATGTTAACTATTGGCTTGGCAGTGAACCACTTCAAATTATAAAAAGGTATTTGCTTTTTTTTTTTTTTAATTAATTAATAAATAAATACTAGATGATCTCAATTGTACCAAAACTGGATATAAGAAAAAAAGACCTGTGCAAAAATACATATTTAAATATGTACAATCAATTAACAAAATATGTCTTCTGAAATAGGGATACTTCAATATTTATAATAGAACAAGAAATTCCAAAATAAAGATACAAAAGTATGTCTTTTTTCTTGTATAATTCTTTGTTCATCATTGCAGCAATTTTTTAGGTTAAGAAAACTGCAGGAGTCATAACGAGAAGCTGGAAAGACTATAAAAACTGTATCTCTTAAATTAATACCAAAATCTGTCTAGAAACAACCCAGCCACTGCAAATTCAATTTTGCAAGGAAAATTAATTTTAAGCTTCCTTAATTATTTACAGTAAGAACTATGTGACAATAAAAGCTTCAGGAACAATGTTCTGCTTAGAACCAAGGTCTAAAACAATATTTAGAGCAGGCCTAGGGCAGGCAGAATTTCTGCTCGGACTCTTTGCTCCAGTGGCTCAAGCCCACGTGGTGCAGGCAGCTGCACACACTGGCTCTGGAGGAGCAGCCATCAGGAATTCATTTTCGACACATCTGCATGCTACTGAAGGAGCACAAATTTGCCATTTTGCTTTCAGATCAACAGAACCTTAAAAACCAGAGGACAGTTCAATCACAAATTCGCCAGCATCCAATCTTGCCGAATTTTTGTTTCCTTCACCTTTTTTCTACCAAGAGTCAAATTGCACTTGTGACTGATGCTATCCTGAAGTGGAAGCTCTGCCCTGGGGACTTCATCAGAGCATGGATTTCTCTCTCCAAACGTGCAGGATTTAATACACTTGGATTTCTTTTTGTGGCATTTTGCTTTGGTTCCTTTTACGTTAAACCAATCGCAGTTCTAACAATCCTTTCAACAGGGCATCCTATTAAATACAAATCCTTTTGTTCCTGAAAAGTTGTCTACTGTTTTTTTTTCTTTTAAAGTTTGCATAATAAGAGTCTCTAGTACATTGCTTTCTCAGTGTGATCTTTTGTATCAATCAAAGCTAAAGTGTCTGCATAGAGGCTTCTTGTTGTTTTGCTGTGTAACAATGATTTCACAGGAAGTTCAGGAGAAACTGAAAGCATTGTTAGGTAAACAACTAAGCAACTGCTACTCAGAGTGGCTTTGGATTCCCTGATGTACTTACTACTTGCCACCAGAATGGGGAGAAGGCTAGGCTACGTGAACAGTTGGACAGGCTCAGATTGTCTCTTCTCAGCCATAGCTGATGCCCCTTTAAGGCAGAAAATAAAAATCTTCTTTTGTTAGGATTTCATCTTCCTTTGCTTTGCCCCCTTAATAAAAGGTTAGTCAGTTTTGAGCCTTTACCTGATGGTTAAAAACTTAACAAAAACATCCAGATGAGTCAAACCATAATACAATGAGCCCTTTGGCGGAATTAATTTTTGAGGTGTTTTGAAGCAAGACAAAATGCTTCATAAAAATTGGCTGGATTATACAAAACTGTAAAGCCCCCCATGTTCATAAAACCTGGGATGACTGTGATGCACAAACCAGTGCTTCACAGTGAACTCTGCTGTCAAATTGGCATTTATTCCAGAATTTTGACTTAAAAAAAAAAAATCTTACTGAGTGGTCAAAGGCCTCACACATTAACAATTTTGTTACACAAACAAGGCAGAACGAAACTGACTTTTATGGTTGTTAGAAAAGACTTAAATATTTTAAAAACTCAGTTTTAAAAGGGCTAATTTTATTAGCTGGAAGACAAATCCAGCCTAATTTCACCAATATGTGTATTTTTTTTAAAAAACAAAGGCCTGTGGTATACAGTATAGGTCAATAAATACGTTCTTTGGGCACAGTTTTAGAGGTTATTTTTGCCTTTGTCTGTTTGATATTTTTGGAATTTTTAAAGAACAAAATTAACTTTTCTTCCACAATAAAATCTCATTCAAAAGAATAGAAAATAGGTTTTGTATCACACAAATACGGCATTTTTATACTTGTTTTCTGAGCAGTGGCCTCAAACAAGTTTTTCTGGTTTTGTTGGGTTTGTTTTGTTTTAAACTCCTGATAGCTTCTTATCCCAAATAACCTGCAAAAGGCTGGGCAAAACAGACTATTTTTTGAATTGTGCTATTTTTTATATTCCATTAAAGGAACATTGCTATAAAAACACTAAAGCCATATTCCCTTCTTGAGGGCTTCTTTCCATTGTGCCTCACACATTTTTCCCCTTGTCACGGGGTCCTCTCCATTGAGGGTGTCCGTCTGGTTAGCTATCACCTACAAAAGACACCATCAGTATAAAAATAAGTCCACAGTAATGTTTATTTCCCCCCAGAAAACATTTGTTTGCCCAGCCAAACTATGTCAAATAGTGGCAAGATGATGTACTCCTGTAAGGAAAATCTCACAGATTTGTAGCAAACAGTCCAGACCACTGTTAACACTGATAAGAGCAATTATGTGGCTGAACTTCATCCAGTGTCCATTTCTAGTATATTCACTGCTACAGACATGGCTTCAGGGAAATTCCTTGTTTAAGTGACAGTCCAGTAGATTTCCACACCTGAGGACCATGGGAAGTTGGGAAAACTCAAGGCATCTTGGAGTCCAGAAATCCAGATGGAGGTTTTGCTTGTAGTGAAAACTGTCCAGTTTGTTTCTCACCGTGGTGCCTTCAGCTATCAGGGACGGGCCTTTGGCTTGGGGGCAGGAAAAGAGAGAAGGATCAGTGAGCCAAGCCCCCAGAGGCACTGAAAACAAACACACTGTGTGCCTAACAAGGGCATGTTTGGGGGAAAATCTCAGGCACAAAGCAACCTTGATAACACCAGGCTGGCCTCTCTGAGACTTGAAAATCCTCAACTAAACCTCTTCAAACTTATAATGGTTTCAAGCATTCTTTCCTTAGTTCACTCAAATTATATTTCTCTTTTTTATTTATATTGCATAGTTGAAATAGTAATTATTAGATATGTCCAAAAATAAATTCAGCCATCTGAAGGCTTTTTTTCTTGGTTGAGTAAACACACATAAAGGTGAAAATCTTCCTCTGTGGCTGAAACTAAAAATTAAGAAACCACTCTCAAGAAGTTCTTACCGACCTCCTGGCTCTCCAGCTACAGAGAGTTCAGTTTTTAGCAGCAGAGAAAACAAAGTTTCTTGGATTTTTAATCCTGAATGCACTACTTTTCCAGCGAGATTTGTTTTCAAAAAAATCAAAATCCCAAACTAATTTTTAAAATGGGATCTTACATACTCATGAGATCTGCTTCCTTTATAGCATATCTGTTTGCCTTACCAATGAAAAAGGTTTATTATCTGATTTATTGTATTTAATCTCATTATTACTAAGAAGTTAGTCAATGACACCTTGGGATAATAGGCTTATTTTATCACAGTATCATAGTCCTGTTATCAGCATCATTATGTGCCACTTTGTAGAATGTTTATTCCTGACACAGAAACAAGGAGTCAGGCTGAGGCAGGCAGCTCAGTTCCATGGCAGGCTGGCAAGATTCACTTTTAAAATAAGAGGAATTCATTTTTATCTGAAAGCAATTCAAAGTCAACAGCATCTAAGGAATTTGAAATATCCCATTTAAGGTTTCTTTTCTAAAGTATAACTTTTTTATTTAGAATGTTTATAAAAGTCTTGAGTCAATGTACCATAAAAACACTAAGAATGAGTACTGGACAAAAAGTAGAACTCATTTTCATTTGAGCAGGATCTGAAACTGGCTACCTATCTATAATTTAAGAGAATACATGTATTATAAGCACACGAGAAGGCATTTCATGCTGCCTTAGTTTGAGACAGGATTGCCTACCTGATGAAACAGAGAATTGTTCATCAGTCCTTGCGTCCCTGGAATTGCACCAGTGTGTTTTGCATGAACATTGTTCACCGATGTCAATTTGGCAACTTTGTTTGATTTGCTGCTGCTGCTGTTAATGCTGCTTGAACCAGGTGAGCACTTTCTTTTCTTTCCTATTAATTTGTCAAGGGAAGTATGTGAATGTGAAAAACTGCTGTGTGAATTTACAGTCAGCTCACTAGACTGATGAACAAACGGCCCTAAGGAGAGCGTGGAGTCGCTGCTGTTCATCATCACACTCATTCTCTTTATGGATTCTGCAGGGCTCCCAGTTGGAGGACCCCTCCCTGATTGGTCATGTTTGAGGCTAACAGAGTTAGCTTTGCTAGTCATACAGTTGAGGCCAACGCTGTGGGACGAAGCTGTCACTGCCGGATGATAGGAGGTCCCAGAGTTTCCAGAGTTAACCACACAGTTTTTTCTAAAGGACTCTGTGGAATGAGAAGGTGCGAGCAGTGCGGAACTGTTTTTACGCTTCTTTCCTGAGCCGCCGCTGCTACTGACGCCGCCGGTGCTGTTACAGGTGCCACTGCCAGCAGAAGATTCCTTAGGTTTAAAAGATTTGCTGGATTTCATTTTCTGAGGTTTGCTGGGCATAGGTGAAGGTACAGAGGAAAGCACTGTAGGTGTTGAAGGGGAAGAAGACACTTGTCTTGATTGCATACTGCAGACAGGATCCACTGCACCCAGGGCAGCGGGGTTGGCATTTAGTGTCGTCCCATGGGATGGTACCGATTTGCTGTTCAGAGACACACAGGAAGGAGAGACCAAGGCTGGAGATGACATAACCGTGGTGGGTAAGAGGAATCCTGCTGCACTGACACCGTGCTGAGAAGCAGGCATCACGTTTGTCCGATGTGGGGCACGGACTGATGCTGTGTTACTGGATGCTGGAGGAATTTTCCTGCAGGTGAACAGAAAAACAAAGATAAAACCCCACATAGCCACCATTCTTCAGACTAATACCCAGTCTGGTAATGCTGCCTTAAAATGATTGTATCCTGGGGGTTGATTAATGCCTCTGAAAGATTTCATTAAACTGATAGTAACTTGCTGCAAAAAACGTGAAGTGTATTTTACATGGTTTTACAAAGACCATCAACCTTCAGTCTGAACACAGGATTAGTGTTCTTCAACTAGAATCACAAGGTCCCGTGGTATTTCTACAAACCCCAAGAATAAGAACTCTTTCACTTCTACTCACTTCCACATCTGTGAGTTAAGATGCTTCTCCAACATGAAGTCAAGTGCACATCGAATATGGTTCCACCGCTTGTCAAACACGTAATAACCTCTTCCAATTTGCTGACTACCAAATGTGCAAAACTGAAAAGACATGATTTTTATTGGTGTTTTCTACTTTCAATCACAACTCTCTGAATAAATTTATGATAAATGTGCTTTTAGATCTTTAAGTAGAGCATAAAAAAAAGATAAATTAGAGTTTTTATGTCTATAAAACAAACAACAACTATTTAAAATTTTTGGCCTTGGTATATTGAGATAATTTTCTTGTCTTCTGATACTCCCATACTTAACAGAAGTTATCAAATTTCAACTCCTCTGATTAAACAGGGGTTAGTAGTATGTCTGTTTATGTATAAACATTACACACACACACACATTTATGTAACATCTACTTCTGAGGACCTATCAGCTAGAAGTCTGTTTAAAAAAAAAAAGTATATAATTTGACATCCAGGCTGGACAATAAATTTGCTTTTAGTCATACCAACTAACTTTTGTTGAAATTTAAATATTAAAATATCTTACTGCTACCTTTAATGTGATGTTAAAGTGGTAACTTGAGTAAAAAATGTGTGTGGGTGTGGAGGGGAGAGTCCAATAAGAAAATTGCACCAAAAAGACACTGTTTACATGTCCTTATTCCAAAACCACAGCCCTTTAGAGCAGTTACCAATTTCATCTTTAGTATTCTGGCATTTTCATTTCTTTTGGACTGGGGAAGTGAGCTATGAACACATTTTTTTAGTTTATTTTGCAACTAGTTAAACCTTCACCGCCTACAAGGCCACAAAATAATTTTCTCCAAATATAGGGAGGGAAGAAGAAAAAAAAAAAAATAAAAAAGAAAAAAAGAAAATCACATACCCCACAGAAAACTACCAGTAAAACCCCAAAGTAACTTGTTTACACAATTAGAGCCAGAGAGAGACTGAGGTTAATTTTGAAAACGTACAGCGGCTGGTTGAGGATGATGACCTGAATAATGACAATCCAGTTTTTCAACAGGCTCTTCTTTTTCATCACATTCTCCCTCATCACTGGATAACCGAGATGCTGGCTCAGCTGCAGGCAAGGGAGGGTGTGGGGACTCATGGACAGAAGGAGACTCGCTGGGGGCATTTCCACTGTGCTGGGCTGGACAGCCTGGAGGCCTGGCAAGGCAAGCAGTAACCAGGTGTTATTGAACCAAACCCAGTTAAAAATTCCACCCTTTAAGTGCTTAGTGTTACTGAGAGAAAGAACTCGACATTAACAGATCCCCGATGGTGTTGTCCTCAGTTTTGTACCCTGCCAAGGGGAAGGACAGAGTATGGTGGTACCCCTGGAAAAGTAGCTTTGCCCAATTGTTGCTCAACCACTTCCATTGACTGCAAGTCAGCTTTTACTACTCAAACACCAACCCCTCCTTGCCAGGAGTTACCCTCAGCAGGTAATTGCTAATTGCAGACAGGCACCAGCCCTGGAGCAAACACACTGCCCCGTCCAACAGATCCATATCACTCCCTCAAAATCCACCTCATCAAGCTCCCAGTATGCATTCCATACCACTGCATCTGTAAATCTTCCTTACCTTGGAAGACTGGGGGGGTGAGGTTTGGGTTTATTAGGTAATAAAGGCTTTGATTCTGTAAGAGTAACTCCATGAGAATTTTGGTGCAGCTCCTGGGAAGTTTTAGTAGGTGAGGGATGTGGTTCCCTGAGAGGGGGCATCTGCTGATGATGATCCGAATGTCGAAGAAGTTCCTTTTCCCTGGTTTTGCTTTTGTGCTCAGCTAACAACACATCAAATCGTTTTCTTCGACCCTGTACAGCCCTCCGCTGGGTTAAGGAATGTGTCTGCAGAACCAGGAATAAATCATTAATCCCAGGCTATGACATTTCTGCAAGTCAAACAAAACATGTGTCTAGAGCTCCAAAACAGAGAAAATCATCGCAGTCCTGGTTTAGTAAACAAATTGAAATATGACTTTGAAAATAAACTTTAAAGTTGTTTTAGTGGATGATTATATCCTTGTCTGATACAGAGTAATAAAACCGACAATTCAGTAAAAGGCTTCCTTCAAACTTCTTTTTAAAAATCAAACTGCCAAATTTTTAACAATGTTAAGACTAGAACAAAAACCTTTTTTTACACTGGTATTTCAATTTCCAACTCCTGCAAAACCAAAAAGAGAAAATATTTACTTTCACTTAAAAAAATATTCAACAAAATAATGTTTAAAATCAGGTTTCTAATGGGAGACCTGAAAAATATTTATAAAAGTACTGTGCTGCCTTCTATAAACTAATGTATTCCTTGAAAACTAATGTAATCAAATAGATATTGAGGAATTCAAAACATCCAGCAGAACCCAGAGTCAGTCAGGACTCAAAGTTCTTTCAGTGCCCTGAACATTACAGACAGTAAGATGTGTATGTGTATAAATGGCACCAATTCTAAGTAAGGTGAAATAAATGGAAGCTATTTTTCTGAATTGTTAAAGTCACACACAGTATCTCTTAGTATGGCACAAAGGGTTTGAGTTGGTTGTTTTTAGCAGGTAAAAGTTTTTATCACATGATTCAGACACAAATAGCAATTCAAAAAATTATTTTATGAGTGGTATATTCTAAAGAATTGCCGAGAAATGTTTACTCTTTCTTTTTCCCTTTTGATTGCCTATTTCTCTTGTAAAATCTTGCAGCTTTTCCCTCCTCCATTAGCAAAACAATTTCCTCCCCTCTGTAATTCCAAAAGGGCAATGTGTTCAAGTTCAGTTCCTCTGGGTCATTAGTGCCAGCTTCATTTACCTTTGTTCTGTAGGTGGTTTATTTACCAGATGTTTCCCAAACTGAGGGCAGAGCTACTTTGCAGGAAAGCAGCAAAATATTGCACAAGTGCAGGGGATCTGGATTCTTGGATTCCTTGGGAGCAGTGACAGCCTCCTGTCCCACAGGGTTTTAGAGCCAAAGGATACATTTTGTCTGACTGAAAGTTTTTATGATTGTTTAATTTAGAGTTTGACCTCTAGCCGTGCTCCATGGCTCTTTCAGGAGCTGGCTGTAGCAGTACATCCAGCAGCATTAGCATTTACACAAATTCCTACCAAGAACCTGCTGCAGACTCTGCTGGGGGGAAAGGAAAGGGTGTGAGAGAGGAAGAGCTTGAACTTCTTAAATCCTGCATAAGCAATATTTTCAATGCTTATGAGGAATTTTAAAATTCATGATCTAAAACCGGAAGGCTATCCCGCAAAAAGAGGAACACGCTGGCCCCTGCTACCCACATGTGGAGTAACACAGTTTGTCCCATGTCAACATCCATGTTTAAAGGGTTTATACAAAAATACAAGTCTCCAGGTTACTCTGAGAAATACTTTCTGAATAAATAATTAACCGAACTTCAAAAACAATTTTTGCTTGAAATTGTTGGTTCTGAGCAACATGTTTTGAGAGGTACCACTTAGAGTGGGTATTGCCAACAGCAAAAATTTGCAGTTCTCCATCTTCTATCATGTTCTTCAAGAATTTGAATAAAAAATTCAAATAATCTTATCCTGATTTAGATATCCTACCTTGCATGTTAAAGACCTAGTACAAGGTTTCCTGGTTTCCACATCAATGACACCACAGTATATATCAGGATCAAATTCTCTCTCTGTCAAAGACACACAGTAATGAAAAGTTATCAAGAGACATTTTGAAATACTAACACTTAGTTTCATCATAAAACATAATCATAATGGAAACTTTTCAAATAAGACACAGGCAAATGTACAAATAAAAATGCACAATAAAATTGTACAAATGAACTTTTCTAGACTCTCAGCAAGCTCACAGAGTGCTGAAATACAGATCTCAAGTCTACAAACACCTGTAAGTGACCTCAAAGGAGGGTCTGATGCTGCCTGTTAGGAGTACAGATCACCATTATGGATTGTAACAAACAAATGGTGGGTTTTTGCTTGTTGACTTTGGTGTCAAGAAATTTTCTACCATTCTACTAACGCTCAAAATAATTGTGTTAAAAAGTGTAAAGAGCAGACTGGGTTTCTGGTTTTGAGTTTATGGGGTGCTAGTTGTTCTGTTTCTGTGTACATTGGAACCTTCCATATAGAAAGAAGGAAATGAACATCTTTAGAGACAGTAGAAGAGTGTAATATTAAAACTGTCAGAACTGACAGGCATTTGAGATCTGTACAGGTTTCAGAAAGGAAAAGCCAATTTCAAGGTGTTTGCATCCTTAAAGTGTATGTCAAATTATAGAATTAAATTATAATATTTAAAAACTCTTACTACAAGTTACAGTATTATAGGAGTTTTAATTTACTTCGGGAACTTATTTCCATATATATATTTTCACTAAAAGGAATATAGCTAATAGTAATTTTAAAAAAAAATTACCTGACAATCTTTTATGTAAAAATTTCCTATTATTCGTATTTTCTTCAGGTTTCTTTTCCAAAAATGGAGGCACAGAGAGAAGACCTTTACCATTCAGTATCTGTCCAGGGGAAGGCAAGGGTGGCTTTGGTATTGAGGGACAATTAAGGCCAGTCTTTATTGAGGAACTCACAGTAGTAGAACAAGTTGGACCAACAGCAGCTTTTAGTTGGGCACCATCTATCTTTGGATGAATCTTTTCCACTTTGACAGATGGAGTCATACTGTTATTTATGAAAAACAGAGAGAGAAAAATTGAAAAAAAAAAAAGGCTAAAATATGTTACTATTCAACAATACTCTGATCTATTCCCAGTATAAATATAGACCTTCTTCCTATTATCTTTTTTAATTTTCACATTTTTTATGATACCCATAATCTCTTCTGTCCTCTTTTCCCTGACACTTCAGAGTATCCAGGGACTTCAGAAACAATTATTTGCATTCATGGACTGAGAGTATGAGTGCAAACTGTCCAAAGCAACTGCAATGGACCCATAATGTCCAGTGAGAAATGCACCATTCTGTAGCAGTAAATTTTATCAGCAGTGCTGTTATCTCACATGTGCAGGTCAAAAATCACCTGAATCAGAGCTAAAACTCCCTTATGATCAAAGTATGCAGATTACATTAAAGAATTAGGAGCCTCTAGTAAAACGACCTTTATTCATGGTGATTTAAGATGCAGCTTTGCAAGAGTTTTCAACACAAACATGAGCATTGACTACAATCTTTGGCTAGGCTGTGGGGAAAAGATCTGGAAGAGTTTAAAATTATTATCTCCTAAACCAAAAACGCTCTGAAACAAAAGGGAACTTGCTTGACATAGCAGTGTCTATGTAAGTAATGACATTTAATTCTCTTTCAAAAGGCATACTCACATTTTGTCATGGGGAACTTTGCTGTGCTGTACCGAATGCATTAACCTGTTGTTTCCGCTGATCTGCAGCTTGTCTTTGGGTGATTTCAACAACTTGGAATTTGATGATGATGCACTAGTACCTCCACTGGATGAACGATTGCTCCCACTTCCACTGCTACCTTTGTTTTTTGAAGGGAAAGATGAAATGAGGGAAAATACTGAAGAGGAGGGAGGAGTCAAAGGCGGCTTGCTGGAGGAGCTGTGTCTTCTTTCTGAAAGAGTGAAAAGAGGGTTTAAGCTCCCATATAGAAAGAATTTGTAAATGCTTCATGTCATTTACTCCATTAACATTTTTCCTTTAGTGGCTTGGGAGGTTCCCTGCCACACACAAAGCATAGAGGATTCAAGCCTCTCTGTATTCCATGAGGTTCCACTCAACGCTGGTCTCCAGAGGGTTACTGGAATCTCTGAGCTTTGGGAGCTATGTTTCTCAGCCACTAAAACTTAGCTCTCCCTCCATCTTAAACAATCAGCTCTGGACCTCAGACACACAAAGCCAAGAGACCCCTACCCTCAGGGCAGGCAAGCTTAAATATCATATTCCCTTAAAGGATAAAAATTATCTCTAAGTATGTCTCTTAATCATCAAAACTGCATTGAATCCAACATTTTCGTTTCTACTTCATGACAAACTTTTGCTATGATCTATCAGACCTACAGTATGGAACACCTCTGAGAACATCAGCTCAAATATTGACCTACGTTGGGTTTTTTGAGCATTGCTGGTTTTTGCTTGGTTGGGGTTTCCCCCTCTTGTTTCTATTTAGCAGCAGCATCAAAACCAGCAACAGATATTCTTCTACAAAAAACTGAGTATCTGAATTAAGAGAGATCAGATTCTGTCACTGGATGTTTGGTGTTTTTTAATTAACACCAAACCATGAGGACTTCTATGTTGCTAGCACCATTTCAGGTGAAATGGTGTCTAATTGCAAAGGTAGTTCTTTAGAACCATGACTTCTCAAAACACCTGGCAGCTTTCAGCTCTGCCTCCACAGACACTTAATGGTTAATGGACCGTGTGCTCACTGACACCCGGACACCTGTGATTCCTCGAAGATCTGTGTAATCAACACCTACTTAAGAGACACTTCTGGCAATCAAGTAAATGAAAACCACAGATCTAAGAGACAAAAGTAAGAGGTCTGTTAGGGGAGTGCAAAGGCAGCGGCAACACCTCTTTTGCAGCCAAGTATTGTTAGAGGTGCCCAAATCCACCACCGATCAATCTCAGGATCGCCTTACAGATTTTGATTTAAGTGAACTGTGGAAGCAGCAGGCTACTCATGCAGTTACAACTACAGCCAAGAGTGACAGCCAAGTCCAGGCCAACCTGTGCAGAAGCCTGTAACGCTCTGGGAAATGTAAATTAGTACATCTGTGTTCTGCTTATATGACCTATTTGGAAGTAGCACTTGAAATGTGTTCGTTAGCTCAGAAAAATAAAAATAATGAAGGAATATAGAGCTTAGACTAAGAAAGAAATTGAAGTAACTCCTGTGTGTTTCTCTGTTTAACTGCAAAAACGGGTGCGAACTACCTAACAAACCTTCTGCAAAATTTGGCAAAATACTCATCACTTCTGAATTGCCAAAAAGTCGAGAAGGCAAGTGTGAAATGCCCGACAAAAATATCAAACAAATTCAGTAACTTTCCCATCTCAAGGAACAACTGCTTTAAAACTGTAGTATTTAAAACGATTAGTTATCAAAATCATCCACCTAGTTTTCTAGAATCAGCTGCCACTGAAGAGTCCGTAAATGAAATATTTTAGCATATTTATGTTCTAGTAAATGCCTGTGCTTCTAATATGACGCAGTGCTTATTGCCAAATGGCTTTTTATAGCAATGGCAAGAATCCCTGAGCAGCTCTGTTAAGTTACTATTTGAGGGCCATTAGGGTTCAGTGATGCTACACACCCTGCGAGATAATGAGAAACATTACTCAATACTCTTCCACATTCTGTATATTTAGAATATTCAAAATCCAAGTGCTTATCACAATTACAAATAACCTCCAATAAGCCAGTGAATGACTAATGCAATCCTTGGGAGTTTGTTATGATGACTTTTGCTTTTTGAAGGAAGTGAGAGTATTACTTCCTTGAAAAAAAACCCAGCAGATGAAAAGAAGGGACTAGAAAAAACCTGACAACCTCCTTGCATTCCACCATTAGGAAGAAACTAGACAAAATAGTAATCTCAGCTATTTATCTGGATAAGAATATTTCTCTTCTGGCAACTGTAACTGGCACTGTTTTGGTACCAAACTGAGATGCTACTGCTATTTGCATGAATATTCAACAGCACCAGGCTCAACCGAGTGAGTTTAATAGAAAGGGTTTTAAATTGGCGATAACAAAATTACCTCAGAGAACTAGGGCTAATGGCTGATCACACATAATTTACAATCTACCTGTTAGAGAAGATTTCCACACACAGACACACACACAGAGAAAAAAACCACCAAATGAACATTTTCTAGAATTCTGGGACAATTTCTGAAAGAGATTGTAACAATGCAGGGCTGTGAAATCTTCACCTACCTATGCACCTTCTGTGCCTAACCATGATTTGTGTTGTCTATCAACAAAACAAGAATTTTCAGCTCATTTTTCATAACCTGCCTAGACCTATTTTTTTTTGTTGACATACATACAAATTGAGGTAGGGCTGCTACTACAATTTACTTATATTTAATGTTTCAGTCTTTGCTATAACATTCATGCTAACGTTTTAAGTGAAATCTACTTTAAAACTGTTTTGCAAACCATGTCAAGAGCATTAAAGTCTCATCTTAATAGAGAGAAAGGTAATATTATTTTTGAAACAAGACACATTAAGAATTGCATATTTGATCTAATGAATATAGTTACTGACAGACTGACACAGTTTTTACGGAAAAAATTACTACACAAACTGTGACTGAATAATCAGGACCACCATGCCTTTTATGCTAAACAAATTACAACAATAAATTCTATTAATCTTCTGCCAATTTAACATAGTTCCCCATTTGTCATTAATTCTGTCTCAGCTCGAAAACGTTTAAAAATATAACCATCTCCAGGTGTTCAGTTTTCAGATTTTAAAGGCTGGCACTCACATCCCTTCCCTTCACACAGCTCTTGAGAGGAAAACAATTTTTTAATGTCATGACTGATTAGACAGCATATCAAAGTGATATTTCCATTTCTCCACCTGTGTATGGTGATTCTAAACTCTAAAATTTAGGGGAAGGAGGGGTTTTATTGTTGTTGCTTGAGTTTTTCTGTTTTGGGTTTTTTTTTTGGTGGTGGTGGTTTTTTGTTGGTTTGTTTTGATTTTTAAATATCAGAAAAATATAAGTTTTGGCTTTGGACAAAGAAGCAGAAAGTCTTCCTTGATGCCACAGCACTGGAAGAATCTGATCTAAAATGAAAGCTGTGTTCAACACTAAACTTTGACAGACAAACTCCTCCTTAAATGCCTTTGTATTTCTACAATGCGTTGTAGAAGGACTATGGAGAACGACTGCCAAAAAGCTGTGAAAAGAGATGGCATTCCAGCAAAGATGTCCCTGCTCCATGACAAGGATAACTGTTAGCTATCAAGTTGGAAAAACACAGCATCTCTGAGCTCTAGCTGAGCAAGTATTATATATGCATCAAGCCAAAGGACACAGGACTTCCTGATGAAATAGATACTGATAATATAAATCACTTCCAGAGCTTAAAAAAAGCTTCACCTGGCCCTTAGTCTGCCTGCCAACTTTCTTGGGTTTAAAAAAATACTATTTTCCATTGTCTATTTCCTATTAAACATGCAGCAATCTCTGACAAAATGCAAAAAAGTAACCTGGAAGGGGCAGAAAAGGGAAAAAAAAAAAAGAGAAAGTTTCTCATTGTGTTTGGCTACTACTGCTTGTTCTTCTATCAATGAGTAAACAGTTGGGCTTGCTGTGATTCATAACTTATTGCTATATTAAAAGATGATACCCTTTAATGGGAAAAAGCATTTGATTTTTCATAAAATGCTATCTTCTTTGCTGCATGCTTACCAAAAAAAATTAAGAAAAAAAATTAATTTAAGAGCAACAATACTGTTTAAAATTTTCAAGACATTCCTCCCAGGTCTATGCTTATTTCCCAAAAGCTAACAAGTATTTTGTGCTGTTCATTCTCTCTGGGCATCAATTAATAGCTTTGGGCAGCAAATACAAGATGTACAGATCAAGTTTCATAAACCTATTTTTTTTATACCGACTCCTTACGTAAGTACTGGGCAAAAAGTCAAAGTGCCCTGTGTCAGTGCTGGTGCAGCTGCAGTACAAATGAAGCACACCCAGGAGAACACAGTTTGGTTCAGTTAGACATGTTGGAACTTTCAGTGAACATTCAGAAAAAGAGTTAATGCAGGTTAAGAGTATTGTGTAGAGTAAGTGTAAGAGTACTCCTCAAACTATAGGATTAGATATGTATATTGAAACAAAGCATTAAAATCCCTTTATGCTTAAGCAATTGTTATTTCACGTCTGTATCACAAAGTACAAGCCTGATAATTGTGAAACTTAAAACAAATTATCATTTTCTCCATCATACTGAGCTACTGTGTGACTTGTCATTTGAGAAATTCAGACAGGGGTATTGAAACAAACATTTTTTACCTGAGAAAAAACACTTATTTCGTGTCAGTAAGCTCAGATCCATGACATGACAGCAGAGCACAGACACTGCTACAGAAGGGCAGCTCAACATAGTTCCAGATTTTACTCAGCAAGCAAATAAAATCGCTTTTGCATCTCTAGTTCACCAGCACTCTGATCTCACCACGACAAAGATAAAAAAGAAAAATTAGGTCCGTGAGGATTTTGCAGGAGAAACTGTGAGCTAAAACAATTCGAGGCATAGCAGGCAAATTACTCTTCTTTGCTGCTACCCTGGCAGGGTGCTGCTGGCTTGGTTTGTGCAGGAGCCTGATCTGCTGCTCACTCACTCATTGCTGCCTCATTATCCTGCTCTAATCACGGGACCTAGATACCAAGGATTCTGCCTTAATCTTCTACTGATGTCCCTTTAATCATGCCATCAATTCTGTGCACACTGTAAGTCAGGATGAGGTCACTCCATCTTCAACTGTGTGGTGTTTGATCTTACACATTTAGCTGAACAGAGAGCAGCTGAACAAAGTCATCTTCACTTCAGCAGGAAGGTTAGAATATTTATATTCTAAAATAGAATATTTATGGAGCCCAAGCAACCAGTATGACAGACCAACAAGTCCTGATGGGGACCAGTACTATCTGTCATATCCTGAGATGCTTTGTCTTACTGTTTCATAAAAAGCCATCAGTTTGCACCTGGCAGCTGATATTATTGTTTATCACTCAGTGTTAGCAACACCACAAGAAGCCAACTGGTAGTAATGTATGCTTGTGACACTAAGAAACAGCCATATACATTATCTTTTAAACAGATAATACCCAAGCAATACTGATTTAACTTCATGTCTTGCACTTCCTCACTTGAGAAACACTCAGCACAGTAAGTTTATAGTTTTCCTAGACATTTATTTTGGAGAATTAAAATCCACTCACAAGTGATCACTGTGCAAAATATGTTAGATAAACCTGTGTTAAATGATGCATAAGCTGGGTCAGTTTTGTTGCTGCCACTGAAGAAATGAGAGGAAGAAATGGAAAGTGTTCATCCTCACTAGTAAGATTCTGAATGCCAACTTCAGTACTTTGAAACATTTCAAAGAGGAGATAATTATGTAGCTATAATCTGAATTATGCTTTTCATGGTGTAACTACAGCATAGCCAGGATGGGTTTAAATTCTCAAGTAGCACATGCTACCTGGGCAGGAATGCCATCTCCCCTATGGTACCTGCTGCAAAACAGCCCCAAACAGAGCACACCACCCCTGATATCCAAGATTGTCACCACAGGAAAGACAGTGAGGAGCAGATTGCAAACACAGTTATTAAGAATATAACTTCAATGTATTTAAATAAATAACCTGCAAGTATCTCCCTTTCCCTGTCCACAGCCAGTGTTGTCGTTATTCCTTATTTATTACTAATCCTTTCAAAACAGCCTTGTATTCAGCACACAAGTAGTTCTGTAACGAATTTCCACAGGATTTAAAATTCCTCCCTAAACTTCACAGGTTTTCCCCCAAGAGATGTAAAATAGCCTTTGAAGCATCAAGCATAGTGCCATCCCAAGCCTGCAGACAGACTGGGGTTTTCTGTGTTGAGCAGTGGCAAACTGGATTAAGGACACTCCCATAGGTTTGCTTGAGCTTTTCAGAGCCCCCTCAGACCAGTAAAACTCTTGAGAACTGTGTGGGAAAATTGATAGAAGCAAGACACTAAATTATTCATGGAGCAGAACCACAAGCAAAAATGGAGCCAAGGAGACCAACCGTTGGAATGTCTCCCCTCATCACCCAGAGAAGGATGTTCACCCCCTCCTTGCTCAGATAAATTCAAATGCAAGGGCTTTAACATCTTAAAAAGACTGGCATAGAATCCAAGCTCAACCTGCTGGTACAGCTCCCCAGTGCATGTGCCAAGAGGTGTGGCCAGTAACTGTCCTGTAAATCTGTTTGCCATATTTTTATTTCAGTGCCTAAGATATTATGGAAGGACAGGAGAGTGTCTTAGATGGTAATTGGGCCATGGAGAGATTATAACAGCCACACTATGCACACTAATCTCTGTGTAGCCTGTTGATGACATGCCAATATCTGCACTGTCCGATTAAAAGGCAGGTATCGAGTAACTCATTCTTTTGCTATTAAAAAAATAATTCTTATTTGAAATAAACTTCAGAAAAGCCACAGTGATGATAAACAAGAGCATCGAACAGACAGAGGTAAGCAGTACGGATCAGCAGTGCCTCAAGATGCAGCGTGCATCAGCTTTCTCAAAAATTTAAGACAGCAGTTTTCCAGCTGTTTATGTTTACCCGGAATGACAATAGAGAAAAGCTTCAGTTAAAAAAAAAAAAAAAAGTATAAAGCAAATTTTAAAAAACCCAAACAAACACATCCCAACATTACTTCAAAGTCTCACCAAAAAAACTTTGGTAAACAAAGATTAATAAAAAATGGCATATTGAAAGATGCAAATAAAAAAGGGAAGAACCACCACCTAATTTCTGCTTTTCTCCCTCTCTGCCCACTCTCTACCCAGAAATTAGATTTACATCTTTAACACCACACCTTATCACGTAGTATAATATCGTGTCATGACTTCAGAGGAGCTCAGCTATCCAAATGCCTGCCTGGCTTTTATCTTCTTAATGCTTCTATTCACACCAGATTGGGAATTAAATGTTTTCCCCTGTAGCTATTTCTTTACACCGAGCAAACTTTAAATGCTGTATGTTGATTGTCAGATTCAGTTCTGTTACAAAAGAAAAGATGCTGACATTGAAAACTTGCTTAAAAGCTGTTACAGAACCAAAATACAAAGGGGCTACGCCCTAACTCTTAAGTTCTAAAGATGGGTTCAAAAGAAAGGCCTTGAAATAGAAAGCTCTCCACACAAAAGAGATCAACAAGAGGGAATTGACTTTGTTTTGAGTGTGGAAATAGGAAATATCACAGCGTGTACCAAAAATAGTCATGTCAGCTAAGGAAATCACATTTTGATTTTGTCATTAAGAAACTAGAGGATAAAAAGACACCAAGCACAAATATTTTTCTTATGTGCTGCACGACTAACTAGTGACATCCACTGCAATGATGCAAGCGTTTTGCAAGATTAAAAACTAAAATATAAACACAGACATGGCTATCTGAACTGGCCAACTAGAAAGCCTGTCTCTGCTGATGGAACTGAGGAGGGAGGTCCCGGGGCTCTCTCTGATGTCACACCTGCCTCTGTACCTGCACACCTACAGATGTGACAACCCACATACCTCCCTTTGGCAAACAGGGCACTCTACATTGAGGGGCAGTGCCCACCTGCAGGAAAAACTCATCAAGAAGTAAGAACAGCATGGGGTTCTGCCTGCACAGCTAGCACTCCTCTTTCTGTTGAGGTTTTAAACACAAAATTTTAAACTCTTTCACAATGGAAAAGGATGATGAGAAGCAAATCAGTGGTATTGCAATATTTTTCAAATTTCCAAAATTCGAAATATCTTGAAATGTAAGCATGCAAATTGCAACATCAATGGAAAACAAATACTTTGTTTTCTTCTATTAAATTAAATCCATACACTACTTTACCCCAATTCAACATTTTTAGGCATTAGGAAGTTTTGAAGGATAAAAAAAGGCACATTGCTGCTTATCTCATTCTCACCGGTCAATCACAATTTGCATAAAACAATTGTTTTCATGTTTAAAAATACTGACCACTTTAACGTTACACTCATTAAAAATCTACTACAGCAAACTCCTAGGGAAATCACTAATACAGTCAAATGAGGGCACAGACCTACTGTGCCTGCACAATAGTGTCTTTCAAATTAAATATTACCAGCCTTTTCACACTTCCTTTTGAAAGAATGGAGCAATGCTGTAATTAGGATGTGCTAACTAAAATGTTTGTGCAGTTTAACCTTTTAAATGAAAAACATGACTGCACTTGACACATGCAGGCTGTGCCTGCGTTTCCCATTTCCTCCGGAGCCCAGGCGAAGCAGCACAGAGCCCGCAGCCAGCCATCCGCAGAGCTGCAACAGGACTGTCTTTGCCCTCTGATTTACAAATTACACGGGTGGGCACACTCAGAAAAACAGGCTGAAATGAACACGCTGGTTTCTTTAATTAACATTTTGATTAACAGCTGCCAATTTATCTAAGGGCCTGACAGGACTGCAGTCGGTTGGCTAATGTTTGATTGCTGGGTTTTTTGTTTTTTTTTTATTTTTCTTGCCAGTCTCCCCCATCTGAGCTGTGGCTTTTTGGGGATTTTCATGTTTCCGCAGGGAATCCTGTCCAAGGGCCCTGTGGGGCCGTGCCTCTGGAGGATCACAGCTCCCGGCCGTGGCCAGCTCGCTGCCTGCCCGCTCTTGGAGCTGTGCCAGCCGGCTCCGGTGACATTTCAGAAGGGCTCACGGGGCCGCTTGCAGCGCTTAATCCCTGCTGTGGGATTTTCCACGGCGTGCACAAAGCTCGCCGAGGCCCACGGCTCCGCAGGCACTGCCGCCGGCCACGGGAGCTCCAGGCCGGCCTCGGGCTCCCCGCGGCCACCGCCGCCGCCAGCCCTGTGCCCAGCCTCGGCTGCACACAAACCTGCTGCCAGCCACGGCTCCGGGGGTGCCACGGCACCGGGCGGGCACAGCCGCGGCTCTGTGGATCATCTTGTGTTCCTACAGAGTGCCAGGCCTTGCCAGCGACTCCCGAGCAATTTCTCCAGCAAACGTGCCTGTCACCAGCCACCCTCCACCCCCAGAGCCGCAGCTCCCTGGGTTATCGTGGTCTGAGGGACACAATCCCTGCCACCCTGGCAGTGCACCATTGGGTATTTTGTGCTTTGCCAGCAGCAAAAATTCACCGTTTCCTGGCCTGAGCTTCCAGATGGGTCTCCACATCCTAAGTCTCCATGCTCTGAGATCTGACTGTCAACGTCTGATTTCCACCCAAAGCCGGCACATGGAGAGTAAAATCTAATTTTTACCAAATGATTAATTTCTGGACCATTTTCTAAGTAATCACTTACAAAAATTACAGCATATCTGCTGACAAAAGGAATAGGAAAAACCAGTTTGTGGCTTTTGCTCTTATTTTAAGTTACCATAACCAAAGCTGAAATTTTCAGTCTTCCCTCACTTATCAAATTACACACAAATTCATTTTTAAAACCAAACAAATTACTTTTCTGCTAAAATAAGAAGTTTGCCAAGAAGAGAGGCAGCTGGTTTATACAAACACCTTTACGTATTAGCACCGATGTGTTAGCATATTACTTTTCTTCATTAAGAAGGTTTCAACAGAAGAAAGGAGTACCATTTCAGCAGACTGGGCTTTGTTGGGGTCAGGGGTTTTTTTTCTTTATTTAAAAAACTTGCAGAAACCTGGAGGTTTACTTCTCCCATTACCAAGCTTAGAAATATATACTAAAACCCAAACCACAGACACTAAATACTAACGTTCCTATGTCTATGCACTCAGAATACAAAACAACAACCAGCTCCTTGTGGTTCCAAATTTCAAGAAGTTGACAGTTCATGTCACCTACCGTTAATTGTTAAGGACAACTCAGGACTACAAAGACATTTCCTTGGATTTTGCTGTTTCTAAAACACTACTCCTTCCACCGCTAAAATCAGTACCAGAGGCATGCATGATGCAAATACATCCTTGGAGGATTTGTTTCTACTGTACACTCCTCTACTTCACACCCATAATTAAAACTGGGTAAGTCTCCAACAGATTTTAGTGGTTCACAAAACTCTTGATTTCAAGATACTATGTGGGGAACCAGCACTGATTTATTTATTAGAAACTAGAATTCTTAGTCTTCCATCTGGCCCATTCTTATTTTAGGGACAAGAGGGCAAGTAAGTTTTATTTTGTTGCTTGTTCCACAAAATAAACTGACCAAGATCAGGCAATGTGATTCCCACATGGAACAATGCAGAAAGCTGTCTTCCTCCTGGGTAAGAGTGAGGACAAAGAACCCAACTACTAAGAAACCCCAGCAGCTGGGCATCAAGGCAGGAGCTGGAATGGAAGGGAGAGGCATGACGGACACTCACACAGGGAGAGAGCAGCCTCGGCCCACGGGAAGGCACACAATGGCACAGAGGATGCAATGGGATTTTTTGCCTGCTTATGTTATAGCAGGAACATATATGCCAACTGCCTCAATCCATGCATTTTTATCTACTACCTTCCAACTATCTAAAGGCCTCTGTGTAACACTATACAGTAAATATTCACAAAGTTTCACCTTGAAATGCATTTTGCGTGTGGCACAGTGAAATCACGTGCTGCCAGTGTACTGTGACAAATGCACAAGTAATTTTACTTAACGTAGTAAAAGCAACCCATTATGTAAGGCAATGAAATTAGTATGTTCTTTTCCTGGTACTAAATATTGCAAGGGATTTTATTTTCTATCAACAGTATTTGAAGCCATTGAAAAAAAATCGCCAAAACATCAACCACATTAGATTCAATATAAACACTCAATCCATCAGTTAATACCTGAGTTCAGAAGCCTAAAATTAGCCCTGCAAGCTGTGATAATGCACTGTGCAGATCCATGCACACAGAACACCCACCTGTGCACGCTGCTCGCTCCCAGGGAAGGAGGCTGCAGAGAGGAGACTCCTGCTCTGACATCAGGACAGGAGGGAGAGAAGCAGTTTGATATGAATCACTGCAGAGAACCTAATTGCCCGGTCTTTGGTGTTACACAATCACCCAAGAAGGACAACTTGAACTGTGCCAAAACCATTGCAATGGAAGAAAGTTTGCTTCCTATCACTCCAGATAAAGAACAGCATTAACCCCCTCTTTTTTTTATTTTCTCACTGAACACGTGAAACACAAAAAGGTATTTATAATAATTTGTGATGCTATGACTACACACACACATACTGTAGCTCCCTTGCACAAATGAGTACTGCAGAACATCAAGAAACTGAAAACAAACAAGTATAAAATTGGGGGAGTAGAGAGAATCCAGGAGTTGAAGTATCCTGCACATTTTACATTGCCAGGAAAATTGATTTTAAGAATAAAAATTCTTCAGCCAGTCTTTTACTTGCATTGTGTTTCTTGTCTGGTTTTGTAAAGTGAGATAAATGCAGGTCTCTCACATCTTCTTCCACTTGTCTACATTACAGTGTTCTGTATTTCAAAATTAGACTGATTTTAGTAAAACTGAAGAGCTGGATTTGAGATGGTGCCCTCCCATCCTCTGCTGGGAGATGTCCTGAAGATACTGGTGTTTATCATCAACAACAAAAGCAACATTCAGACAGCAAAGGTAGGACTCCTTGGTGCTCTTACAGAAGGAAGGCAGGAAGATCTTTGCTGGCTGGACACCATGAGCACATTCCAGCCCAGCTGTGCACGTGTCTTATTAAATAGGCCAGCAAAAAAAAAAAAAAAAGGCAAAACACAACATGAAACCTGAAGCTATGTCTGTGCACAGAGCAGGAGGTGCTGCAAGGGAAGTGATGGCAAAACACACAGGACAAAGCTACAGACAACCAGGCTTGATTGTCTTCACCACATATTAAGACTCACTTCTTCTTTCTCAAAATTCAGCAAACTCAGGCACCAATTTCACAACCACTTTAAACTGGATGGTTCAAGTTAAGACTCCCACAGGCAAAATGTATTCCTGCCTTCTCCCCCAATCCTGACCACTCAGTCTGAGCCTCTGCACCATCTGCTGTCCACAACAAAGAGCAGAACCATCCGCCAGTGTCCAAACCAAACGCCTGTGTGTGCCAAAGCTGGCAGTGAACTGAGCCAGGACTAGCGAGAATTAAAACTGTGACTTGATCCCAGGCAGAGGGCTGCAGGCGTAACAACTGGGCACAAAAACCAACTGGGTTGTGAGCTGCAGTAATGATAAGTTTGTCAGTTCCTAGAAGCTTTGAGGGGGTACATAGAAAAAAATCAGACTCCCATGGAATTTCATCTGATTGATATCAACAGTGCATAAGCTGGACTTGCTTACACTGCAGCCCGCTTGTGTTTACATTTAGTGCTGTCCAAGATGATTTTGTTGTAAATATTTTGCTTTAAAGAGATTGTTTGGTTATTGGCTACTATTATTATTCTTCCTGGAAGGAAGAGAATAATGGGCCTTGAGCCAACATCAAACATCTTAAAGTTGATCAATTGAGGACTCCAGTGTGGTCACTTTGAAAATCAACTTTGCTGCTTTGGGGGGGTCCATAGAAAGAATCCCCCAGTTTGCTACATGACACCACAAAGCCAGCCTTAGTAAAGGAGCAGCAAAATCATAAAAAAAGTAGTGCTACTGCCTTGTATTTAGAAATGAGTGCCCTGAAGTACCAGCATGAATGAAATTCCAAGAACCTCCAGAAACACAAGGCAATGAGTTATGAAACACATGAATTTTTTTTTTCTCTAACAGCTGCCACTTTGGAGAGTGCTTTACATGCTGCAGAACAAAACAAATATATTGGGCAAGATTACTCGTTTTGATGTTTCTTTTCCAAGTGAGCAAGCTTAGAAGTTCCTCAGGTTTCAGAAAACTGGAACAAGTCCAAAATAAAATAGATGACTGAGTACAGAGGAACAACTTGACAGGCTTGTTGGTGCACAATCAAGTGACAGCATTTTATGCCTTAGTATCAACTCCACTTACACAACATGCTTGTTTATACCAGAAATAAAAAATATAACTGCTACTCATGTGGCACGTGTGTACACACACAGAATGAAAGTTTCTGTACAGAATTATGTCATTTCCAGGGACTAATATCAGGAAAGGACATTGAGTCCTTTTTAGATTTCAAGTTTACAGCCACAGCCATTGTGAATCTCTGCCACCTGGACAACTGGGACAGGACAGAGGAAATAGCAAACAGCCCAGGAGCTCTGCAGGGCTTTCAGCACATCCTATCTGCCAACTCCAGCCTCCCTGGATATGTTCTTGTAATCACAGAAGAAGGGGTAAGTGTGGCCCTAAAGGTCAGCGCCCATCTTCAATCTCAATAGAGATTGATCCTACAAAGAGAAAAACTTGGCACTAACCTGTTCCTAGGTGTCATTCTCAGTCTGTGGCAAGCAGGATGTGAGCATCAAGCCTTGCAATACCACACACATATATAAGTTTATATAATTTCTACAGCTATGAAAGCAGTCCCAGGTATTTTTAGAAGCTAGCTGGTGGATTGCTTCGTGACCCACATGATGACCTTTGGTCAAGTAGTACATGCCACTGTGATGGGGAGGGGACTGAACTGTGGCAGTTTAAAAACCTTCCCTGACCTTAGAGGCCAGGAGAGGGCCAGGGTGGCATCTTTCCAGGCATATACATGGTTACATGTGGCTTGTCAGAGGCTGCAAGCCAAAATGAAACTGAAGAAAACGAGTGCTAGCTAGTCCTGTAGCAATGATGAGCAGGGCCAGAGCTTTTACAGAGCACTATAAGGCTTCTCACTATAATCTACAAGAGTGAAAGAAGCAAAAACAATTATTTCACGAAGAAGCTCACCCTAATACAGCAGAAACCGAAAATGCTTAAGAACTCAGGTGACAACTTCAGCCACATAGTAACAAAAGAAACGCAGGCAATTTTCCTCTCAGCCAGGAGAACTGCCATGAATTCCATGTGAATAGCATATGTACCATCACACAATGATGAACAGCTCTTAAAACATTCAGTGTACATCACATAAAAGTGACAGCTCCAACCCAGCTCTACAGATAATCCACAAACATTGCAAAGTTTCAGGCTCAAGGGTGGAAGGGTGCCCTGAAAGGGGCACACCTTCTACCTAATGCACAGAATTCACCACAGAAACCAGGGCTTTTCCAAGAGCCAGACATGACAAACAGGTTCTTTGCAACCAGCAGGGTCACACAGAGAGTACACAGCACAAAACCACTCCTGGCCTGGCAGAGGGAGAAAATCCTGTGGGGTAAAAACGTAAGAGGGAAAGCTACTTTGTATAGAATTGTGAATTAAAGGTGTTCTGACAATCTTGCCAAACAACAAGGAAAAACAGGGTTGTGTAGGAGCTGCTTCAACTCTGCAGGAGTCTGGTCTAATTGCATCCTTTACAAAGCAGTGCAGAGGGAGACTGTCATACCAACCTGGGCAACTCGTTATCTGGGGAAGAGAGAACAGAAAATAGGACAAGAATCTCTTGACAGTGGTCCTCCTTTCTCTAATACAACTTGGTGAAACAAAACATCACTGCTGTCTTTGTGGCCAGCAGCACTTTCTGACACATCAGAACTTGCATAAGGCAGTGGAATAGGCAAAGTTTATCAGGAGTTTACGTATTAGACACACTGATGGCTTTTTTTTTCCTACATTTTTTTGGTATTGTTGAAGAGATTAACCTGCTTCCCAGCTGCATGACACCTGCAGAAACATCTACACAAATTATAGAGTAAAAGTAATTATTTTCTATACAAACACTACCTCATGTATTTGTTTAATCAATAGGAGATAATAGGGTTTGGCAGTATTTCAGCTGTTACTGCCTGAGAAAGCTAATGATGGCCTATTAGACAATAATATTATCACAAACTTACATAAAATTACTATAATATTTATCTATTTCTGTTTATTCTCTAAATTTTAAAAAGATATTTGTAATTGTTCCATACTGTTACGGAGCTCTCAATGACAGCTATTGAAAAGCTGTTTGAATCTTTGTTACAGGTACACACAACACACCACTTTGAAATCTGAATTGTCCTCCAGGCCATTTACATTACTTGGATATAATTATTTAATGTTAAACTGAATTAAGCCTAATGACAAGCGTAAAAAGGTAGAATTAATTGAATTATTTTGAAAGTAAATTTGACCCTACTGTTATTTTTTAACTGAAAAAAAGTCACGTGGTTATTGATTGCTATTTATCAATAAACCTATAGGTTTCATTGTATAGAAAGTGTTATACACTCCCTCTTCTGGTTATATCTTAAAAACACAGTTTCTAGACTTAATGTTAGATTTTAAGTGTATCATATTGTTTGGAAGAAAAAAACCCTCAAGGCTTTTTTTTTTTTTCTAAAAAACCAGCAAACTGGTGATCAAAACCAAATAAATAACAGGTGAAAACTACTTGACATAATGCTCAACTAAAGTAAGTAGCAGCTACTTTTTAGCTGTGCCTAAAACCAAAATGTTATAGATTTCTTTTAATTTAGTAAGAAAAATATTGTCCCAAGTTTTTCTCAAAGTGTGACTTGTGCCTAATGCCTGGTTACCATTCTGTAGGTAAGTATATAGATTTTAAAATGCTGCCTACTTTTCCTGAGATGGCAGATGAAGTTCCTACAAAACATTGGTTTTATGGCAGTCCAGCATAGATAACTTTCTCCTACCTAGTCCACTACATCTCATCTTCCTGGGGAACATTCTTCTAATAGCAAAAGCTGCTGAAAGCTACACATACATCCTACTCTCTAAAAATATTATTCACAGTATAGAAAATGAGAATTGTGAAATAACATTAAGTCCAAACAGAAAGAGTAAAAGCAATGCATAAGAAACCAAAAGATGAACTATTAATAAGTGCACACACATGCATACACCCATCTCTTCCCTTGATGCTCAGTGCCTGATAAAGCCAGGAGATGTGCCTCAAGTAGGACACAGTCTTGCTGCCCTCATCCCCCACCAAAATACGCAAAATCCAAGAATGCCACAGCATTACACAGACCACATCAATACTATTGCTGCCAAAACACTGAGAGAGGAAAAACTTGTGAAGAAGCTTTTGTTTGTTTTGCCCTGTTTAGCCTCTCCTTTCTACCACTTTTACCCTTCGTTACAGAGTAATAAAACCAGCACTGTACCTACTTCATTCTCCCTCCTCCAAGGTAATTTTGTCCTACATTCCTTATTTAGCTTCCTCCTTATTGTCTTCATCTATTTCTCTTTACATGCATTTTACTCAAGTTCTTTGTTTCACATTTCCCTTTTTAGCTGTTTCCCGGTGTACTCTCCTTCCTCTCCTCAGACACACACACACACAGACTGCAAAGCACTTATTTCCAGCTGTGCTGAGGCAGCCCTGCCAAAGCTGCCATCCATCCCTCTGCCTGACAAAGCTGGGCACCACTGCCCCAGCCATCTGTACTGGGGGCACTGCTATCTTTGTAGAAAGTAATGTAAATGATGGTTACTGAAGGGATTTCCTATCTGACCTATGAAGTTGCACTTAAAGGGAAAAAGAGACCATCCTAAACTCAGCAGTTGGTCAAGAGTCAGATGCTGGGGTGAGAGGGTACAGTCTGTGCAACTGGAAACTATGTACTTCCATGAGGGGAACAAGAAAAGGCAAAAAACCAACTGAAAATTATTTTCTTCATGACAGTTCAATACTCAAAACAATTTTACAAGCTTCCCAGAATACTCCTCCCTGGAATCACAAAGCGCTGTGGTATTCATCTGAGGTTTGCAGTTCTTGGAATTATCTACACAGTTCATGGGAACACACACTTCTCCCCAAAAAACAAGTGAGAAAGTCCTTATAAATAATTCATCTGCATGTGGTTTAACTTTTGAAATTAAACTACTACTAACCCCACCCTCCAACACCAAGTTTGTATCTCTATGGCCCCGACACATTCCCATCTCTCCACAACAGCGGAAATTAATCTTTTTTTTTTTTTCCTTCAAACTTAGCCTTCTTCCACCTCCCCAGCTCTTAAACAGGTTACAGCTTCATTTTCCTGCGCTCAGCTTAGGGCAGAGTGCCAGACCCTTCGTGCCCATGGCCTGCCCTTAGTGTGTGCCACCTCCCCTGGCTGCACTCCAGCCTGGAGGAGTGGCTTAGGCAGTAGAAAGAACCCTTTTAGCTGTGAAGGAAACCTTCCAAGGATGTGGATCACGTAAGCTGATGCAGAACGGCCTTCCCTGACCCTGCAGAAAACCAGAATGATGGTTGGGAAAGCTGTGTCCTGCTCCACACGCTGTTTCCTCTCACAAAATGAGTTCTGAGTGATGAAACTCAACCTTGACTTCTAGATTAAGTCCTCTCATCATCAGTCATTTTTAATTGTAGACCTGATACAACTATCCCACCTGGCTTCTTTCAAAGTGAAGCTGTAATTAAAATACACTCAATAGCAACCTTTTATTGGAATTACTTGTTCTCTTTAGATCTTATTCCAATTTATCGATTAATACACTTTCTCCCTCTTGCTGAACAACTATTTCTGTGACAGTGAACATGGCACTGCTTCTTCTTTTCCCACGAAGATAAATATTTGTTTTTCCTTCTTTCTTTCTTTCCACTTGTCCTTCCCCATCAACATTTATTTTGAAAAGAGCAGTCAGTCCTAGTGGCCAAGAAAACACCCAGCAAGGAGATCACTCAAGGAACAGGGTTCTAATGGAACCCTTGCATAATTTTGTATGTTAAATATTTGTTTTAAATATTTTAACATTTCAGTAAAAATAGAATTTTAAAAATTATATTCTCTCTTCTGTCAATAATACACCCAAAAGGATTTTTGCATCTAGGTCTTCTGCTATGGCAGAACAGCATAAAATTCATTTCACATTAATCAAGGTAAGAAGAATCTAAAGCACACCAAGCACTTGAAGTTTGTAGTGTTATAGCACACACAGTGCTGTAGAGAGAATAACATGAGTTACACAGCAAGCAGTAAACTAAACAATCAGTATCTTTTAAATCTGAAGCTGAACATCACCTTTTTTCTTAGCTTAAACTAAAAAATTGCTTTATGTCTTCAAACAGAGCTTGACAAACTCATGTACCCACAAAAAAGGAAGTTTTACTAAAAAACTGCCATCTTCTCAAACGGACTCCCTGTGCTTTCATGTAATAAACAAAGACCACAGCCATTCTGTGTACAAAAATAATCTTCTGCATGTGAACAGTTTGTGATGATACAAGTAACCACAGCATTGAACTCCACCACTCTATAAAATCTGCATGGCACATTAGATATTCAGCTAATGGCTTGGGGGTGCACTTTTTAAAGCTCAAAATATGTTTACAGAGTTTCTTTCCACATTATAATAATTTCTTATTTAATGATGCATTATTTAAAAATGACTAAATAGTCAGCTAAAACTTTACTTTTCCTTTTGAAAGGAAACCTGTGTTGATCTCTGAGCACATGCCCTGCTATATGCCAAGCCGATTCTAGCAAAAGCTACAGAATTTCACAAATCTCTACCAGAATCAAAACTCGTTGTTGCTGGACCCACAGATTAAGATCCAGCTGCTGGAACTTGGACTGTGTGAACTACTTTGAGAGGACTGTGCATTTAAACAGAAGCTCCTGAACAGAAGCTGCCAATGATAATTTGTTAAAACATATATACATTAACTGGAGCTATAATATGCCAAATGCCACCTGTGCACGTTTGGCAATATGCTTGGCAGATTGCTCCAGCACATCTGTGACACACCACAGAATATTCAGGTTTTATTTTGGTTGTTAGACTTCTACAGAATATCACTGATACCCAAGAAAATTCTTATGATTTATAAAAAAACTTTTCACACTGCTTTAAAAAGACTTCAGTGAACAGTGGACATTAATTACTGAAACAAATTGCTTGCTGCCAAAAGTATGCAGGCCATAATGAAGGCTTATCCCTCCAAAATGAGGATGAGCTTAAGCAATCTCCCACGAGAAAAAAACCACACACACAAAAAATACCATCCCAAAACCTAAGCAACAAACAAGCCAGTCCTCAGGTCCGATGGCTTTGGAACAAGATTCAGTACATTCCTTTCTTTTCTTATCAGCTTCAAATGCTGCCTTGTGCAGACACTTTATCTTTGACTTTGTAATCCATGAATCCATGCTAAACACACTCTCTTATTCTACTCTTAAACAATACATACGAAACAAAAACATTAAATACCGACAGATTTTTCTGAACAATTAGCTGCTGCCAAATTTAACATACATTCAGTAAGTAGCACAAATTTACATTCAATTCATAGTGTGAGAAGAACCCAAACATGCAACGCTGCAGGGACTGTAACACTTAAGTTATGTGTGATACACATCCAAAATACATCAGCACACCACAGAGATAGTTAACAGATCATTTTTCTCAATTACAATCACAACTATCACGTGCTCTTTCTGAATCCAGGCACTTAACACCAACACAAAAAACCCCCTTAAGGACTATCGAAGTGGGTGGGGACCTGTAAATGAAAGGTGGGTGAGGGAGGAAGGAGCGCGGTTATACAATTAGATGAAGGACAATCACAAAACACCTCGCAGAGACTCGGAGGATGAACCCAAGAAACAAGCAAACATCTCTTTCTCTACTGCCAGGATCTGCCCGCCGAGTATAAGGCTGTGCGATGCTCTGTTCCAATTCCACAACCTCCTAGAAACCACAACAGACGATGGGCATATCTGTACAGTAACCCTACTTCTGATTCCTATACTTCAGGTTTAAACCTGCACTGATTGATTGGAAACCAAAATGTTTAAGCAATTCCCCATCAGCTCTCAGGACAGCAGCAGCAGGCAAAGCTCACGGTGGTTGCTCACCTTTGCCACCGTGCCAAACCCATGGAAGTAAATCAAAACACTTGACATAGCTTTTTAATGACTCAACAGCCCAACACACTATCATCAGCATCTCTTTCCAACACGTACTGTATTCATGGTTTTCACAATCACTACATGAGTCACAGGCACTCTCAGTGTAAGTCTCACAGGTAGCCTTCATTATTATTGCCAAGAGTTTAACCCTACTTTGTATTCATGGAAACTAAGGCACAGAGGGAAAAAACCAAAACAAAACCAAACCCAAAATGAAAAAAGAGAGGAAAGTTAAAAGGAAGAACCCCTACACATTTCTATGCTGATGCTACTTTCACACTGCTGAGTCCTCTCTGAGCCACAGAGCAGCCCAGCCAGGGCAGAGAAGGAGCTCTCTATTAGCCAGGAGGCTGATAACCACAGGGAGATGAGATAAACCTGTGGAACAGCTGAAATGCCAACAAAAGGTCACACAGCCTAAAAACCACGGCACTTCAGGGCTTCCACGAACAACCTAAAATAACTGTCACGATGGCTTCCTCAAAGAGCAACCTTTGGGTGCAGCACAAGAACTGTATCTAACATGTCTCCGTGGAGGAAAGAACAGAAATCAAAGGGAGACAGGCACATCCCGCTGTCCTGAGGAGTGTGACAGCTGGCACATGATCATCCAGAGTGTAGAGAAATACTCCTGGACAAAATCTTTCTGGGAATAGGTCATCGTGATCTCAGGTGCTTCACCCACAAGACTCCGTGCCTGAACATGGTATCTTTTTTCCATCTTTCACCTCTGAACTGATCTTGACTCATCCAAGGAAGACGCTGATACCATCAAAGTGTAACCATTCACAAAGCAACAGCAGGAACAGGGGCAATAAAGGGCTGCAATCACTTGGGCCAGCCAAATGAAAACACCTGTGATCTGAAAGAAGAGGGGATTTGTCTTGAAACAACTTTTCCTTGGCTGGCTGGCGTGCTCCTGCCCCACCATGTCCCCCGCAGTGCTGCCACCTAAGCCAGGGGGACAAAGCCATTAGACTGCACTGCCAGCCAGCTACTATCCACAGGCTAGAAGGAATGCCACAAGCTGACTTCAGATATCTCATTATATTCCATTGCTCTTAAAAACAAACCTGCACGTGGTGTTACGCATACTAACTTTATAAATCAAGCATAGTACATATACTGACACCATTGAATAAATTATTAAAATGGGAATTCATAGCCCAAACACATGCTTGGATTGCCTAAAAAGGTAGAATTTAATTTTAAATTCATGTATTTTCTAGTCAAATGCATCAAATAGAAAAGAATCGATTACATACACATATCTGTCATTTGTATCAAAAAGGTGACAAATTCTAATTAATAAGGTTACATTTAAATTATTTCTGACTACTTATAGTCCAGAGAAAAAAGCCAGCATATGTCCTGCAAAGCGTTTTCAGCCTACCTAGTTAAGTAGTTTATCACAAATATGCTTTGGAAGAAATTAATTAGCTTATTAGGTTTAACTAATAGTTTGTTTAGCTTTCCTTTGACAAAAGTGACATTTTAACAGAGCATATTCTACTACTTCAGAAAACAAAATTCCACATGACAAATTTCAAAGAACACCAAGTACAGCAACACACATCACACCAGGAGCTTTAGAATATTTTAAGAGATTAATACTTCTCTGGCAACAATAAAAATAAAAGACCCTAAGAATATAACAAAAAGATACATTGATGGACTGCAAATTATCAGAATTTTTCAATCCCTGAAATCATACCATCAATAAAAAACTTAATTCAGGGTAAACTGACCATGGTGAATTCAAAGGGTACTTTACTTCCTTGCTATAATGATAACACACTTTTTGTTTTAAAATAGCCACGTGTTTTGAGGACTTCAGCAACTACCTTCTCCTGAGCTACACAGTGTTTAAAATAAATAGATCATTGTCTGGTAATCGATCACCTGCCATATTTATCAGCTTTCATATTAAGTTTTCTAAATTAAGGGACAACTGTGTAAGGATTTAAAAAAATGGGAAGGCTGATATAAGGCTTTGAGAACTTGTGCTTCACAAAATCATCAAGTCAGCCTTCTTACCTTTCTGAGGCTATTAGATTGGCAAACTAAGGTCCTTTAATGATGTTCACCCCACCCAAGCCTGTTTTTCTCATCAGAATGACCCCGCCTGTTTCCTCTGCACGCCACAGCTCGCGCCAAGACTCTTCATTGCTCAGAACAAGCTTAAGAAATACTAAGAATAACCTCATCATTTCTACCAGCTCCTTCTACACGTCTCCTAAAGTATGAATCTGCTACTGATGTATATACACTGCTTGTATTAGAGAAGTTTTCACGTTTAGAGCTCACACTTCTACAAAGCGATACAGAATGGAAACATAATACTAGTATTTAGCACAACCTTTAAAAACATTTTCCATACCTTCATTTTGCAGTGCCCTGTTCACTCTGCGCCTTTTAAACAGCAAACAGTGCTTACAGAAGAGTTGGAATTAACTTCACATAACAAGTCTAACAGCAGTACAAGCAGCATTACAACATGCCATGTTTTCATGTCCATGCTCAAGACACAATGCTGCACCCATTCAGCTCCTGAGCTGCTTCTGCCACCTGTCTATAAGGGCAAACATGCTGCTTCTCACCAGACACCTGTTTGTCAGACAGTGTTTGGAGATCACCTGCTCATTTCATAAAGGCAACCTTAAGTGTCTGCACCTCCCCATCACTGCAATATTACTGACCTCAAGATGGAGTATTCAATATGCTATCACTCAGATCTCGGTATCATCCAGTCCTCCCCCATAAATTTATTTTTAGCTGTCAGAATCAGTTTAATATGATATTTCAGAAGGAATTATTGGACGTCTTAAGCTGATATTCACTGACACGTGAGGAATCTCACTGGCAAGGGGTAGACTTGCTCTTGGCTAGAAAAAAGGCTTATGGCAATCAGAGCAAGAAAAGCAAGATGGCCTTTTCTTCTTCTGGTTCCCAACAGCTCTGGAGACTTATATCCACAATACTGTGGGTATAAAAAAAAAATGATTAGTACAGCCATCCATGGAATAACAAGCAAACTATTAAGAATTATGACAAAACCTATTCAGGTTCTTCTGTGAGTCACGCTGTGTGACACAACCGCAGGATCCAGCAGCAAGGGTAGGGCTGTAATCCATAAGGCAATATAACACAAAGCTGAGTGAGAGGGAGAGAGGGTAAGAAGTTCACCCTCTGCACAGCCCAGAATTACCCTTCTCCAGTCTCGAGGAAGCAGGAGTACATCCTTTCTTGCCAAAGCGTTGGATTATTTAAGATGCACAAAAGGTTATCCCTTTTTCTCAAGCCTAGAAGAGGTTCCCTGCCCATGCCCAGCTCATATCCTTATAAACACCAAGCCAACCACTAGGTGCACTGCCCTAGAGAAAAGAGACAATGTACAAATACATGCACACATGGGGAGGAAGGACTTGTTCAGAAGATGCTTTGTCCATCGTGCTTATTAGGAGTTGGTCAGAAAACATCTCATTAATTTCTTAAGAAACAAAAAGCTGAATTCCAAAAAACCTCCTATCCAAATATTTGCATTAAATTGTTTGAGGTAAATTTCTAGTCTTGAGAGAAGCATGGAAAAGCAGACCTGCCAACCACCCCAGTCAGGCTTGCAGGACCAAGCACTTGAATTGGTGTAGCACTTCACATTTTCTCAGTCCTCTCTAAACACTGGCCAACCAACACAACAAGAGCTTCCTTACATAGTTTATATACAAAACCACTCGACCAGTAAAACAAATACAAATTGATAATACAAATTGATAATTCTGAAAATAAATAAATAAGCTTACTGGCTATTGGAAGCTCACTACATTTTAGAAATTTCACTGCAAGTTTAGCTTTCAGTTCAAGTTCACAGTTCACATTATACCAGAACCCATGTAAAAATAATCTGTAGAAATACACAAAGAGAAATGACACACAGAGACAGAAACACACCACACATATTGGCTGTGAAATACACTATATATGTAATTTCAAAATTGAACTGTAGCTATGCAGCATTTCAAGAAAGCATTAAAAAACTAAAAAGAACAAGATCTTTATGTAACTGCATTATAATGTATATAAAATTATTAAATACAGGTTATGTTCTTTGACATTTTTTATAATTCAATGATCTATTTACCATCAATTTAAAAAAAATTGCCAGGCTTAATCCTGATTTAACCTCACCCTTAATTATTAAAAATAGTTAAGCACTTACCATAATGTGATTGAAATGCCTGTGGTTTTACGACCTGATTACAGTGGTTACACATCACCAAATAGAAATCATCATGAGCCGGGCAAAGACCAAATATTGGCATATCTAAAAACAAAAAGACAAAATGGCATCTCTCAGCTGCTGACAATTACAGAAAAACAGTTTAATTACAGAGCCATGACACTAGTGTTGAATCAAAATTTTAGACACATTTTTATCAAATTTGAAAATGAGGAAAAAAGAGCATATAATGCAATAGATAATTCTGTGCTGGAGTATTACAAAAGCAAAAAATCTTACTACAAAGATAAATGTAAAATGAGTGCTTACTTGTAGAAAACATCTATTAGAAAACTGATTTCAGACTGATTATTTTATACCAGATGCAAGAATGCAATAAAAAAAGACTGACTTCAATGGAGACAAACACAACATAAGAGGGGATGTTTCATGTATTCTGAAAAGGGCTTTGGATTTTATTCCAATGTCATTAAATGAATTCAAAAGTGAACTTCATTTGCTATTTAATTTTTTTAAACCATTTTAAACACACAGTCATTCACTGGGCAGAATTACATGCCTAATGGTTTTATTTGTTTAACAGTGCATTATAGTCCAGCCATCTGCTGCCAGAGCTCCATGGAACAGCTACACAGGGGAGAGAACCAGAGATAACAGTATGTCAGAGCATGTGTGGATTGTGGAGATAACACACATACTTGGAGACTTTTACAAATAAAATTAGTTTCTACAATTTTGTTTTTAATAATACAATTTGTTAAGAATATATTTAACAGTTATAACTGCATTCAGAGACTACTGGAGCAATAAATTCAGCATTCACCACACAACTTAAAGGTATATTACATTTATATAACTAAAAACGTTATTCAATCATTAAAAGATGAAAAAAAAGGGAAACTGCAAACAATGTGTGGCTGAGGATCTGTAACACTATTTAAAGGTTAAAAATTGACATAAGCAAACTTATTTTCTTATAAAAATCCTGAAGTAATAGATTTATCTTAACAGAAACTTGGAATTTCTAAGTTAAATTTATTTACTCTTGTGCTAGAATTGACCCCCGAGTTTTGTTTCACAGCTACTAATTTGCCTATGTACACTTTAAGCAACATCCACTGCTTTGTTCATTAACAGAACAGCAATTATAAAATAAATTGAGTGTGCTGCACATTGAGTGTGCCGTAATTCAAGGCAACTGCTCACAGGAAGGCACCATCAGCCCTGTCCACTTTGTTTCTCACAGAGAAATGTACCCACACCAAAACTACTTCCAGAATTACTATGTATCTTCATCATAAGAAAATTAAATACTTCTATTTAAAAGACACATCCCACCTGTTCCACACATCTTACTAGTGCTACATCAAAATGAAGCATGACACCTGCAATAACAGCCCCAGCTGGATTTTGCAGTTGGATGCAAATGCAATGACTGAAGACATCCAACTTGGCTGAGAGACATCACAGCTACCCTCACCTAAGTCACCTTTTCACAACTGAGGTTACATCAATTGAACAAATAATCTGGTTTGCACTTCTTGAAGTAGCAACTCTCGGTTATTTATTTATATGATATTTATTGAAAAAAGCATGAAAACCTGTGGCACACCCAACTACTGCAAGCCAGGCGAAATTAATAAATATATGCCGAGGGGGGGAAAAATCAGATAGGAATAATAAACTTCTATTTTTCCATATCTACTTTCTGCGATGTAATATTAAGCTACGTAAGAAAACAAGTGTGAGCTTAGATGTCATTGCTAATATTTCACGCAGGAGCATTCTCTTTGGGTATGCCCATGTGTCAAAGTTTATGCACAGGAGCCCCAGGGTCACTTTCACCTAAGTACCAATACACTGGGATGAATGGGACAGTAACAGCATGCACTGCCTGATATTTACATTGTTAATAGCCCACAGAGAGGCTACTCCCGTGTGATGCCGAGGCAACTGTAAATCCACACCCTGGAACCTGTTCCTATAGCTGTACCTTTCAGACTGTGCTGGATTCTCAGACTTGACACCAGCTTGTACTGAACGCAGGGGGGGAATCGTTAACAGGAGAGAAGGGTTGCAAGATAAAGCACTCCTTCACACCAGTCAGAGACACCACATCCATGTTCCATCACTCTAAGAAACCTCCTATGAGCATCTGCTGGCAATACAGAACTGCAATTTTTAATGGCAACTGAGACAAATTGATAGAAATTGATGTAAACAAGTCTTTTCCTATTTTAGTTTGAGTATCCCAAGAAATCTGAATATTTTACAAAGGTCCTTTACACTGTGAAACACCTTCAGTTTTAAAATCCTAGCTCCAAGTGACAGAAAGCAATGACAGAATGCCAGGAAATACACAAACTCACAAAGGACCATTCTAAGAGTAAAACCACTTGACACAGAGAAAAGGATTTGCTGCACACACAAAATCACAACCTGATTTCAAAGGAAGTCATGCAACAGATTCCAGGCAGAGCACACAAATTAATATAAAAGATCTTGTACCCCACAATGGTCTCCTACAGCACTGATATCAGAACAACATTTCAACATAACCAGAGAGGGAGTAGTAAAGGTTGGGGGCCTAAATGCAATTTAACAATAGCTTGGAAACTAAGGAGTGTGACCTGACCAAGATCATTTAAGGCAATTGAAAGGGACCCAAGTCCACACGTCCCAATCCAGGAGCTTCATTCTTAGGCAGGTAAGCTCTCACATCTTTAATGTGCTTCACTGTCATTAGTTGAGCAGGGGGGCAAGAGAGGTTTCAGGGAAATCTTGTTTCTCTTTGTGTTCCAACAGGACAAACACCTATGTGGCACTGTTAAGGAGTGATAAATTAAGACCATGAAAATTTTAAAGAACAGTACAGAACAGTTTAACAGAACTTACATAGTATGTAAGTACCAGGAGCAGGTGATGGATGTCTAATTTTTCTGTCCCCTGTCAGCCATTTATGAAAGTTCACATATATTGTGCAGTTGGTATTCTAACACTTTATACCTGATCCACTTCATGACATGCACACTCTCTATTTAGAAGTCTAATGAAGCTTCTAGTATTTCACCAGTGTATCTCAATGCACTGTTACTCTGGGTTTGAAGATTACGTTTTGAAATACTTCACTATGTACAGCCCGTGCCTCTCAAGGAAGAGCCTGGCAACCATGATTCATATGTTCCTCTTTCAAAGCTGGGCTCATTTAACTCTCTCCATCTGGGAACATTTTTTAAGGTCAAACTAAAAATTTAAATCAAGACCTCAAACTTTCCATGTATTTTTCCATAAATTCAGTGTTCATTGTATCAACATACAGATGCAGTTATAAGAGCTGTTAGTTACATTAATTCTATTAACACCAGAAAGAAAAACAATTCATTTACCTCCATAATAGAAAGCCTCTGGATACTGTGACCTCCAGAATTCACTTCTCCTTTTAAATATAACTGTAAAGTTATTTTTAAAAAATAACTTTAAATGATGCATTACTGCACTCTTTACCAAGACCAGGACAAGACCATGCCATACACAATCCTGAGATAACTGCATCAGTTGCTGACCATGTAATAAGGAAAATGCTTCTTACTTGGAAAAGGTCAATGTAGCATCATTTTCTACCAAAAAAAGAAAAAGCAACAATGGATAATTTGGCATATTGTACATCAAGTTTTCTTACACTGATCTGCCATGTCTTCTCTGAAACACATTGTGGAAACACACAAATGATTGAATAATTTCTTAGTATCTCCAGCATTCCCTTTCAGGACAGCTACACTAAAGAAACTCATTAAAACTAACTGTGCCTGCTGTACTTTGAATCTCTCAGTTCAATTACTTAATATCACACAGAACCTATAAAACAAGGCTAAAACTACCTCATTTAGAGAACAGGCCAGCAGCTTGCATTTATTTAGCCACTAGATTTCAGTGACTACCACAGCTATGTGTTTTAATTGGATTTTTCTTTTTCAACTTGCCAAATTTATCTAATTTCCTACAAATCTTTTTGCCTCTTTTCAGACTGGGACCATTGCACAGTCCATCTATCCTAGAATCTAATAAGATAACATTCCTTCAAGAAATTAAGTATCAACCAAAACAAAGTGAGGTTAAGATCTTCTCCAGGACAGCAACTGCTAGAGGGAAAGAGTAAAGGCAGCCTGTGTGCAGAGAGCAAACATCAGTTTCCTATTTGCCAGAAGTTCTGCTTACTGCAATTCAAAGGAGGAGAGTGAAAACTGAATCAGAGGAAGAGAAAGTAAAATTACCAAGAGGTGAAAGGGCAAAGAGCAAATGATCAAGGTTATGACAAAAGAATAGAAAACTTGATCAAAAAAAGCAAAAGGAGTACATAAAAGCTCTGCAGGAATATTTTTAAGCCAGACCATTGCTAATGCTTGTTCTCTCCTATCCATTTTCAGCATAAACATCTGCTTATTAAGATTAGAAAAAAATTATTATTTTTTTTTTAAATTCTAAGCCTGATTTATAAAAAAGATGCACATACTACTCACCACCTACTGTAAGTTGACAATGGACATTGCAGGCTGATGCCTGATGTGAACAGTAAAAGGTTTTGGCTACAAAGATTCCACAGAACAGCATAACGTGCCTTCAGCACTACACCAACCTGGTTACACTTACAGAATAATTTTGATCGCTACAATAAATATTAGATGGATTAAAATCTCAATGCCCTACACTATTAAATTTATACTGACAGCCCAGTATTATCTTTATAATTTTCCAAACACGAAAGTAATTTTTTTTAGCAAAGTCTGATCCAAATCCACCTTAAGTAAATGTGCCAACTTTTATCAACGTACTAGGTTTTCCATTAAGACATCAGGGAACTGTTTCAGAAGTACTATATTAGGAAATTGTAAATAGATCCCATTATTTTGAAAAGTTGCCAAAATCTGGATTTTTTTGAACTATTTACTTCATGGATCAAGTAAGTTTAAATTATGTCCACCAACAGCTATCTTGAATACATTTGAATACATTTGCTCGTACTAGCTAGGTTTTGTCTTCTCATTAGAAGGTAATTAGTCTTGATCATACTAAGGTAAAAAACATGCTAGTATACCTTGTTTTAACTTTACTGGTAGATCTCTCTCCCTACAGGCACACTTTTGTAGAACTTATTATTTGAGATAATACAACTCTCCCCTAACATCTGAAAAATTTTTGATAAGGGGAGAAAACACTGCAGTTGTAGTAACAAAGTAGCTGACACCTTGGAGGAAAAGAAATGTTGTGATAACTCCCATAATTTGCTTGTAACAGGTGTCTTAGGTACTGTCAGATCCTGATAAAGTCATAAAAATATTTCTATTGCTTTACCCTTTATGGCTGTGGTGAACATGTAATTTAGTATCTGAAAGCAGACAAAACCTTCCAAATTACTATTTTTAAGAGCTTGTGATCTGAGGGAGAGGCACGAGGAGGGAGAAGGAAGGCGACTAACCAGCACTGAGGACCACATGAAACAGACTGTACCAAAACCAGACAGATTTCAGACAGAAAGCTCAGCTCTGTTACCACCAGACTTGCAGTCAGCCCAAAAAACTGAACTTCTGCCAAGAAATCTGCACAGTAGGTAAGTCCTGCTGAATCTATTGCTGACATTAATTGTCAATACCAAATAATCTTCAGGCAGAAGGAGAATCTTGGTGGCAAATTGAGGCAGCTACAAACAGCACTGCAATGTATCTTAACTAAGCTGGTTATCTTAAGTAAAGCTCCCATTTATTTAAAGTAATATAGGCCCTTATTTTAACTAATATCAATGTCTTATTAAAAAAATCAAGTGATCCAAGTCAGGTCCTCAAAACATCCCTTTAATACACACATACTTCACTTTCTGCAACGACACCATTATTTCCTAAACAATATTTTCCAAACTATTTTGGAGAAATACTCAAGTGCTTATCATTCACAAACAGATGTGTTTTTGTATACTTATCAATGCTGACGTAAAATTAAAGTACTGCACTTTTTTTACTGTGTACCATGCAAGATGATAACAAAAGAATATTTCTAAACAGATACTGTGAACAAAATAACTAAACCCATATACAAATTAGAGTGCTCTGGTTTACACAAGTTTTGAACCAAAGTAAGAGATTCTAGTAAAACATACATACTTGAGGGTTTTAAGAAAAATTTCAAATAATGAACACTTGGGTATTAATAGACCACAAGTATTTTATGAACCATATGTGCAGCCTAACAAATTTGTGCCTGCAAAGAGCATACATATAATCAAACAAACAAAACATAAAATGATCAATTCTACAGACAGAAACACTGTTTTAAAAAGACCTCTGCCATAAGGTTTATGCTCATGTTGCCTCAGATTCAAAACAGCCTTTTAATACAAAATAAAATAAACCGAATGCACATTCCCATATCTGAGCTGTTTCATTTAGGTTCAGAGGGAAACATTGCTGAGTATTTTCTTCAAGGTTATCCATTTTAAAAATTCCTTGCCAACTCTCTGTACATTTAATAACTTGCATTTCCTGCACATACAGCTTTGGAAAGTCCAGCTACTTGAGGGGATGTTTGAAAGGCAGAGCTTTCCCTGGATTCCTAGCACAAGTGCATGAACTTTGTTTCACAGAGTAGTTGCTGATTGATCAGCTGAAGGAAGGAACAGCTGAAGACTTGATTAACTGTTTTGACTGTGTTCCCCACTTCAGCAAATACAGCAATTACCCAGCATTTTATTGAATACTCAAACTTCAAAGTTTTGGCTCAGAGAAATGACTTTCAGTTCAAGACCAAAAAACCCCACAATCTGGTTTAACTAGGCACAGGAGCAGCATTACAAGTTTTGACCACTGTCATAAATCTCTACCAGCGTTAGAAAGCTTTGTTCATCTCTCAAAGGCGAGTCCTCTCCGTTCAGTCTCCTTGCAAAACTCATGACAGTCTGTTTTTCCAAAGCTGCAGCTCTGTAGATTTCACTTAGCTTTTCCCAAATTCAAGTCAGATTGCCCTGGTGAAGGGGCAAAGGATGACCTACCTCTTTTCCATAGGTTCAGCTGTGTTGCATTCCCAAAACACCATCCCCTGCACCACCCCCGGAGCTTCACCTCTAGCAAAAAGGTTTGCTGCAGGCAGCAACGCTCCGTGCACACACAGGTGGCTAATCCAAACAGCCATCCTTGTGCACGGCTTCAGGCACAGCAATTCCCCCAGAGCCTTTCCTCCCTCTCTCTGCCAGGGTGCAGAATGAAACACGAAATTTTAGTTCTCTAAAATATAACAGTTCTGGGAAATGTCTGTATCGTACCCAAGGATAAAAACTGAGCAGCAGATACCAAAGAGAAGTGTGTCATACACACGTGCACCTGCAGCCTAGTGCACAGCTGGGAGTTCTAATTTTAGGCTCCCAAGATTTCAATGTTCCTGTAATTATATATAAAGCATATTAAAGTAGACATCTAAGTATTTAGTTACATTCTTTGTATATGAATTCATCTACGCACAATTTTTTAAAAAAAAATCTAACGCAAAACGCGTGTCAAATTCTTCATTCAAACTATTGAACAGGTTTTCTAAGTTTATTGTACAGAATAATAATTTCAATGAAGAAGCTTACAGAAGATTGTCTGTAGAAAGACTGATTAGTAAATTTCTCAATGGAACACAAGTAGCATATTTTTATCTCCTGAAAAGCTTTATAAGTCTCCCTACTCACATCGTATCCTGTTACATCAATTTTTCATCAGCAATTTGAATGAAGTCAGTCATCTGCAAAAACCATTCCCATTTACTTTTTAATGAGTTTTCAGACCTAAAGATATTTTTAATTTCTCCAACCAATTTTATATTACACAAATGTTGAACACATAATTTGTCATGTAAGATATCTTCATTCGAAGTCATGCATTATTTTTTGTTGGCATGATCTCATCGTGCCAATGCTGTATTTTGGAAAAGCCAACAAACAATTATTTATATTTTTCTGTAAAAAAAACTGCAAGTGAATTCTAAAATAGCTTAAGGAACCCTCAAAAATTAACTGAGTTCTGCAATTATGACACAAAAATGAAACTGAATTCAGGGAATAAAAACCCTATAATTTGCACAGTAAAATGAAAATCTGGACTAAGCTAATATGAAAGTGTACACAGAAACACTTCAATTATTATGCAGAAAACCTACCATGAGGGGAGAGAAAAGTTCTGGATAAGCCACTAGTCAAACACAGCCTCAATTAAACTGAAATAAATTACCCATAGAATATTCTAAAATGTATCTTAAGTCACACAGCCTGAAGCACACTACAATTATGAATTGTTCTAACATCAACAGGTTCAGTATTTTTCTCCTGTTTCACACACAGTACTCCATGTACTCTGCAGCAGCTGTACTTCTGGAGTAGGAAAAAGGAAGTTTGTTTTATTTAAACCTAAACTCACAGTTTACATAAAACTGCTCATCGCAGCAGAAGTATTTTGATACGACGTGACTGCAAATGGTGAGCATGTTCCAGGCTTCCCAGCCTCTCCCATCTCCTACCTAGACTTGCTTTTAAGGGAAAATAAAGCTGGCATATGTGTGGCATTTCTGCCACTTTGTAGGTACCCAGCCATGTGACTGGGTTCTGGCTGTAACTCAGTCACTGATGGAGCAGAGCAGTAACAGACACTTCCATTTACACATTTTTTTACTAACAGGAACTGGAGGAACACAATGTGCCCATGACTACATCTTTTGTGGTAGGAGAACACCCCAAAATGTAGCAATAATAAAGTGCACCTTTTTCCTTGCTACCTGGGACATGCACAGTGCTCATCTTTCCACCTCTTCCCTCTCTTCCCTGCTGGCCACAGCCCCAGTTCCTGTGTGTTAATTCCTTAATTGTGCAAAGATAACACATCTTTGTGCAGAGAACACTCTGGCCACTTTTCACATCATGCACCTGGATACCTGAGGGAGCAAATCAGCATATTCAAATAAGAATAATAGTAATAAAAAAAAAAAAAAGTAAGGAAAACAACACACAGGACCTGTCAACTGAATTGTATATCAATATTTTCTTTTATTGGGCAAGCCAACTACCTAAAACCACCCCACCCCTGCCACTCCCATTCTCCATGCACTGGAACATCCACCTCAAAAATAAGACTGTTTCAATCATGTCTCATATAGCCATAAGGAAATTGATGCCTGTTGATTTTTACATACCAGCTTACACTTCCTCACTCCTCTCAATTTGGCAGGCACTAATAGTTTTTCCATTAAAATTTACTTCCTTTGCTTTGCAGATTTACTGGGACTTGATTTGATACAATAAAAAAAAAAAAAAAATATTGTAAGTTGCACAGCAACAGGCATATAAATGCACTATAGCAAAAAAAACCCCAACAGCACTGTGACAGTTAGTAAGATCAAAAGATGAAGTGGAAAATAAAAGTGGTTTTGTTGTTACAGTGCAGTAAAAGGGCTAAACTCCTTGTTATGTATTTGAACACACATGCAGTTACACAAAGTATTTTGAACTTGGCTACTGCATACCTTTAGACAAAGAAAAATGACTACTTTAATTATCTAGCTGAGAAACTGGTAAACACTGAAGTTTACCTTCAGGTAAGAAGAAGTAAACCTTACTTCTTAGAGTTGATATATTCCAGCACAAACAGAGCTACTGTCATCAGAGCTTTTCTTCCAAGAGGGAACCCACCTGTTCAGAAGGGTTAGGCTTTAAACCCGTGCTAGCTGTCCTCTGACACTGTTGTAAGAATTAAAGAGGTAAGCAAGGAAGAAAAATCAGGCTACCCATTCTAGTAATAACCAGTAATTTCACTGCTGGTTATTTGTGATTCAACACAAACACAGTTCAGCCTAAAACACCTTTGTGGAAATGATTTTTTTTTTATTGTTATGGAATTTTGAATTCTTCTAAAGACGAAATAAAGGTTTTGCCTTTGCATGTCTCCTCCTCTTTAGAATAAATCCATTGCTGCCCTTAATCTAAGATGTATTTCTTCACTGTTAGGAGAGATTCACCTTCTTTTTGGAGCCTGCCTACACAAAATCTTCCAAAATCCCATCTCCAAACATTACACAGAAGGTACATGATGTTGTGTTACAGAGAAAGAGAAAAAAACAACAACTTTGAAAACACTCTGTGAACAAATCTGCATCAGGTGTTATTCTTCCATATCTGGCACTAGCTCTCCCCTCCCGAAATCACCCATTTCACTTTTCAACAGGAACAGCTTGGGAAGGACTGCAACTTTCAATATTTTTAAATTAAGATGTATTAAAAAATTAAATCATTGAAATCATATTATATGTGCAGAAGATCTGAAAGGGCTGAATTGTTTTAAAGTAGTTTTTCTGCTCTTTCATGGTCTGGGCTTCTTTAACATAACCAGAACCAGCCCACTTGTGATGTACTCAGTTAACACCTTCAGCAGAACAAAATAAAAGGAAAGGAGAAAAGAATTTGCTCCGACTACTTAATGTTTTGACTTGGTTGGTTTGGTCCAACTCACAATTTTGACAGATACTTCTAAGACTATTTCCCTCCTCTGGTCTCTCAGCAGGTAACAGCACTCATCACACTTGGGAAGAAGGTATTGGATATGTATGAATGGACATAAACACACAGTGGGAGGTAAAAAAAAGAACTTTTTTCCTTTTCTTAGGCCAGCAAGGGATCAAAATGCTCTACTCTTAGGAAAAAGGCACCAGCTTCAATTTTTAGACGTCTCATGTCAAAAAGGACATAAAACCAATAAACCTGATTATATAAGCAGCATGACAAAGGTGGTGTCCTGCTCCCCCAGGAAACCCCCAGACCTCAAGGGGTGGTCCTGATGCACTGTGTTACAAGATGAAACCTATTTGCAAAGAGGAAGTCACAGAAGACACATGGGGTCAGTATTAAGGAACAGGCACAACAGAGAACACGGAGTTGGTATTTCAAAAACAGAAAAGGACATTTCAGAGCACCAGTTATCTGCCCCTGGATGACTCAGGATGAAAACAGTTAAGATTAAATAGACAATAGAAAACTGAAAGGTAAACAGGATCCTTTGATATTTTAACAAATTTGTAGAGTTTACCACCCTCCAGTACACTGAAAACAAACATAATATCCACCTTCGTTAAGCAGATAAAAGATAACTACTGCAAACATATCCAGGATAACAAAACCATGGTTTACTACAGAAGCAGATCCTCTGCCAGGCGCAGTGGTTGCACACACATGACTGTCAGGACCCAGGCTGGGATCTTCAGCTCAAACTCACTGGGAGACTAAGGCAATCTCTACTGGTGCCTATCCAGGGTAGGCAGGAAGCCAAAGCTGCTGCTGCCAAACTTGTTGATCCGGTCCTCCCAGCACCGGCCCACAATGCACTGCTCTGTGTTTGGAAATTGCTCAAAAGCTTTTGCTTCCAGCAACAGCATGGAACACTTGGGGAAAAATGCCAAAGGAGTCCAGGAAAGAGTATTGCCAGGCCACCATAACAGCGCAGACACCCCAAATGCTCCCGTGAGTCAGTGACATCACCCTGAGGCACTGCGATGATGAACAATGCCACGCTTCCTGCAAGACCTCGGCCACAACACTTCTCACACGAGTGCAGGAAAAGTCATGGAGAGATTAAATTATAAATAAAACTGCTGATGCTGCACCTTACCATCACGTCTTCCTATTGCACAATGAAGAGCACCATTTACCCAGGCTGTGATTTTTGCCCTTTCCTGGGGCAGGGGCCTTTCTTCATTGTTGTGGTTATCCGTGAGAATTTTGGATGGCATCAGTGGGAAGACAGAGAATTGCACTGTTGCACAGAGAACCCCTTTTGCATCCCAAGCAGTTGTAAACAAGCCTCAGATGAGACATGTTGACAGCACACTGAAGATTTTACTCCTGTGCTCTACTCTGAGGATAAAAATAGCATTCTTATCTCCAAGACTATCAAGCTAACACTTCAGATCATTAAATTCAGGCCACAAAAACAAGAAAAGAAACTTACAAGTTTTATTCCAGCAAATGGCACAGTGGTCTGTGCCCCTACATTTCAGGTGGGAGTCGGGCACAACCAAAAGGTAACTTCTCAAACATGGACTGATGTGTTTAGGACTTCTTCAAATATCCCATGGAAATAGAGGTGCTGAAACAGCCAGGCACAGTCAGCTGGCTGTTAAAGCAGGTTCTACAGAAGACAAGGAGAGGGCTCTGTCCAGCCTGGATGCAAACCATAACATCAAACTGTATCAGGTACAGCTCAGACATTGATATTTCCCCTAAAATCTCACAACAAACTGGTAGCAGAAGTCTTCCCTCAATCACTTGGCCACAAAAAGCCCTAACCCTGTATTTACGAGAAAAATTATAAGCACATATTACACTGCCTTTGGTAGGTAACACAGATACATTGAATTTGGCTCAAAACTTCTCTATAAATTACAAACTACAGCGTGGAACAGAAGCTCCTTAACAAGATTTCTAGACAGTTGATTTGAGTAACACAACTTCACAGAAAAGAAAAACAAAATTGCTTTTGGAATTCATCTTCAAGCACTTTTATGAAGTAAATGCTGCCTATCAGGAAATTAATTTAGGCCTTTCCTCTCAAATACCTTCATTTAGTACCAGTGAGAGCAGGATGACTGCCATCTCTCTTAGCTGAGCAGAACGGACACATTCAAACACAGATTCTGTGTTTTAAAATTCAAATTATCTGAACATCTGTATTGGTTTTGCACAGCTTGGGTTTTGGTAGTGGGGGGGCCACAGAGGTGGCTCCTGTGAGAAGCTGCTGGAAGCTTCCACCATGTCCAGCAGAGCCAGTCCCTGGATGGGGCCAATTACAGAGGTTGGTAACACCTCTGTGATAGCAGATTTAAGAAGAAAATCAAACCAAAGTAAGACACAGTTTTTCTTTCAGTCAGAGAAGAGAAGAATGTGTGAGGGAAACAACATGGAGACACCAAGGTCAGTGCAGAAGGAGGGGCAGGAGGTGCTCCAGGGGCCAGAGCTGAGATTGCTCTGCAGGCTGTGGTGAGACCATGGGGATCCACAGGGGATGCAGAGATCCACCCACAGCCCCTGGGGATCCACAGGGGATGCAGAGATCCACCCACAGCCCCTGGGGATCCACAGGG